>CAUYQV010088029.1:0-18147 GCA_963574575.1 Galagoides demidoff
AGGAATTGCAGGGTCAAATGGCAGGTCTATTTTTAGTTCTCTAAGTGTTCTCCAGATGTCTTTCCAAAAGGAACATATTAGTTTACATTCCCACCAGCAGTGTAGGAGTGTTCCCTTTTCTCCATATCCACGCCAGCATCTTTGGTTTTGGGATTTTGTGATATGGGCTAATCCCACTGGGGTTACATGATATCTCAAAGTAGTTTTGATTTGCATTTCTCTGATGATTAAGGATGGTGAGCATTTCCTCATATGTCTGTAGGCCGTGCGCCGATCTTCTTCAGAGAAATTTCTCTTCAAGTCCCTTGCCCACCCTCAGGGATCATTTCTATAGTTCGTTACAGTACTAGAATTTACAGCTAGAACAATCAGACAAGATAAAGAAATGAAAGGCATCCAAATTGGGAAGGGAGGAGTCAACGTATACCTGTTTCCAGATGATATGATCTTGTATCTAGAGAAACTTAAAGACTCTCACTAAAGACTACTAGGAGTGATAAACAAATACAGCAATGTTTGCAGGATACAAAATCAACAAAATTCAGTAGCATTTCTATATAGTAAACAATCAGAAAAAGAAAGCAAAAAATGTATCTTACAATAAGCTTGAAAAAAAAGACTTTTTTCTATCTACAAATTCCTAAAATTTAAAAATGAAATCTATGTATTTAATATACTTTAATGATTTTACAAAGTAAAACCAAGGAAAACACTAAAAAGTATCTTAAAAAAAGAATGTCAGGAAACAATGTAGAGGTTATTCAAAATGTTAACTACATAAATTCACAGAGTCATAACTTTAGCTTTCTTTCAAAGCTAATAATAATAAAATCTAGCAAAGTAACAAGTATGTACCATTAATTATAACTTAAGAGCCTTTGGCTTTTCCATGTGAAGTTTAATCTCCCAGAGTAGTCAATTAGAGCTTGGTAATATCTTTTTTGGTGGATATTGCTTGAAGATATCATGGAAACCCTTCTACCAGCTTGCTTTCTTCTTTGTTACCCATAATTCAAGAAGTTGTTGGTTTTTTTTTTAATTTCCTTGAGGAGTTTCAGAGAATATGACTGCTAAAAATTAGAATACTATGATAGTAACGTACATCAAAATACCTTCCACAAATTACTCATTTATTTATCAACATGAACCTACTCATGTACAATCCTGATTTCTAAGAAGTTAAACAACTGAGTAAAAAGTGAATTGCAAAATATTTTTCATTTAAAATAAAAATAATAAATAATATTTTGACTATTTAACTTTGACATGTCTTAAAGCAGTATTTAAAAGAACCATTACATAACACTTCCTAAAAAGTAAAAATGCTTGATATGGGATATTTAATCTACTACTTTTTCAGATGACACTACTTAATCTTTTCTTAAAAAGTAGAAAGGCTGGCTAGACGTGGTGGGTCACATCTATAATCCTAGCACTTTGGGTGGCGGAGAGTTCCACACAAGCCTGAACAATAGTGAGATACCATCTCTACAAAAAATAGGAAAATTAGCCAAGCATGATAGCACACATCCCAGTCACTTAGGAAGCTGAAGCAGGAGAATCTCTTGAACACAGGAGTTTGAGGTGGTGGCAATAAGCTATGGTGATGCCACTGCACTCTAGCCTGGACAACATAGCAAGACTCTTGCTCAAAAAACAAAAGGAAAAGCCATATCTGATCAATAATTTAAAAACCTACCTGACCCTCTTTCGAAGACTTTTTTCTAACAACCTTTAAAGATACACTGTTAATATTTTTCTGCAACATTCCCTCCAAGACTTGTTCAAACAGTAAATCAGGATTTTAGAAACCAACATAGCAGGAATCAGTATTAAGAGTTAATTTGGTCTAGCATATATTTGGCAATGCAAACAATTCTTTTTTTTTTTTTTAACATATACATGTGTTTATTAGGTTCCCACTTTTTGCCTTCAGAAAATTGAAAAGGCTTAAAATTTAATAACAATAACAATGTTTAAGATAAGGACTAGGAAAAAAACCTTGTAAATGCACACAACTCTTATTCTAGGGATAAATATGATGGAATAAAGGTAATTTTTAGACTTTCAAAAAGCCTCCTTTAACAAAGATCCCAAGTAGACTATTGCTAAAAATATCTGGGTTGTGGCAGTGCCTGTGGCTCAAGGAGTAGGGTGCCAGGCCCATATACCAGAGGTGGCAGGTTCAAACCCAGCCCAGGCCAAAAATTAAAAAAAAAAAAAATCTTGGTTGAAAATGGAGAAGTCAATTATTCATTCAATCTACTAACTCTTACTATGAGGATTTACTGAAATACTTACATTATTAGGTACCACCATGGTAGGAGTGATGATACAAAATTAGTAAGACTTGATCTCTGTCTAAAGATAAACTCAGGTAACCCAAGACACAAATGAAGGAGGGTAGATCCTTAAAAAAATAAAATGGCATTTTTTTTCAATGGTTGATAGGAAAAATAAAGTATTCCACAATGAATCACTCCAAAACAGTTACAGAATCAATCTCACTTAGTATTTTCATAAATTATCTAGAACAAAAAAAAAAAAAAACTAAAATCTTCTAATATGAAGGTGAAAGAAATGTCAACCCTAACAAAGATCAACAGCTACAAAAATGGAGAGATGTATACAAAGAAACAGAAATCTATAATGAAGGTAAGCATAACATAACAGATTTAATGGAAAATAAACCTTTCTCTCAAACTATCAGAATTAAGTTCACAGACATCTTTATGGTAGAATTCTTAGATAAGGAACTCATAATATTATTTTTAAATGAAATTGTAAGATAATCTAAAATGCTTCATAAATATCTTTTATATGCCCTAAAATACAATTCAGGAAACAAAGGACACACTAAATAGCTAATTGGCATTTCATTACCCTAAACTGGTAATAAGCTATACTTAAAAGTAGTACAAGAACTAAAACGAAGTTGTACTACTGAGGCTGAAATAGATAATAATGGGGCTAAAACAGGAAAGGAAGGATGTAGACAATTACTCAGAAGGATCTGCCTCCTCCCTCAGCCCACAGATGTTTATACTTGCATGTCTTTCTAATGTAATTCTAAATTTCTTGAATATTGCTGGTATTACCATAACTGTTCTTACCTAGGAGGTCCATGGAGTTTTCAGAATTCTGTGATCCCCTTAGAGAACATGCACAACCATGTACATAAATATATGGAGTTTTCTGGGAAGAAGATTAACACCTTTCATCAGACTCTCCCTTTGACATCCCACTTTCCATCTGATGTAACCTAAGGTTAACAATCAACCACCAATGAGCTTTTCTTCTTTGAGCTAATAAACCAAGAATTTTTTCTATTCTTTGAATGTAGTGGTGAATTTCGCTTGAATGCTTCTTTCCACTTCATTACAGTTTATAATAATTCATTCACATCTCATCTGAAGTCCAGTCATAGACTTTGCTTACATACTTTCTCAAATAAAGACAATCTGCAGACATAGGGTCTCACGCCTATAATCCTAGCACTTTGGGAAGCTGAAACAGGAGGACTGATTAAGGCCCGAGTTTGAGACCAGCCTGAACAGAGCAAGACCCCACCTCTACAAAAAAATATAGAAAAATTAGCCAAGTGTGGTAGCACACATCCCATCTTCTCAGGAAGCTGAGGCAGGAGGATCATTTAAGCCTTGGAGTCTGAGACTGCAGAGAGCTATGTTGACACCACTGCACTCCTGCCCAGATGACAGAGTAAGACTATCTACAAAAAATCAAAACAAAACAAAACAAACCCAAATCTATACTCATTACTTTCCACAAAAGCTTTGCTTTTTAAAAAACATTTAAGCCAAAAATGCTTATTACCAGTTTTATATATTAATACAGATGTTTGTGATGTTACAGCTCTCTGGTCTTCAACCCAAAAGCTTTACTCAAGCTTAATAACAAGAGTCATTTTAAATCCCCTCTGGCAGGAAGATTCCCTTCCTCTTCCGGCTTTCTATTTAACATTACTAGACATCTACTTTGGCAGTAGTATTAGTGGCTCTGACAGCTACTTTTTGTCTCTTCTTGCACACAACATGGTAGTACACAGAGTTCAATGACAAAATATATTTTCATGACACTTAGTATGGATGTGACTAATCACCTAAGAAGAAACTGGAAGAAGAACAAAGGTGGAAACAAGAGACTGAGATGTTCAGAAGAGGTTCTGAAAAACATACATAGTACAGAAGTAAATCTACATGAGATCTGAATTACAAATAAGACAAATTCACAAATGAGGAAAGATAACTTTATTCATAAAATAAGAGAGAGCTAGAAAGAGATCTGGTGGTCACTCTATATTATCCCCTAAAGACTAACATGTCCAGTGTGTTGTTACAGTCAGAAAGGCCATTCAAATCAGTGGCCATTAATAGAACACATATTGCAGACAGAAAAGAAAATACTACTTAAGTCTATTTTGTACAGAACCGTCTCATGACAAGAGCCAGACAATGCAGGTAAGTAAAATAAAATTATTAGGAAGGCAAAGCATGGAGGCCTTCCATAAGAAAGTGAACTTTTTATAAAACTTGGGAATCTTCAGCCAGGAAATAATGCTGAAAGGTAACCGGTACAAAACATAGAAATTTCAAAGGCACAAAAAAAGATAGTGACAGAGGGTGAATGTAGATGATTTCACAAACAACAGAGTAATGTAACTAATGAAAACTCCCAAATCTCTAGTTTGGAGAAGAAAATAAAATAAAATCATTTACTTATAATGCCAATAAGTGATTTCTTTACTTCTTATCACAACAATCCTATGAAGAAAAAAATTATTTAATACTACATATTTCAACATAAATCTAGGAAAAGAAAATTAAGAGTGCAAAATTCCCGTCCCATATTTAACTTTAAAAATAAAGACTAACTGGATTTGGCAAAAAACATCTTTACCTATTAATTTCATACCTAATCTCTGTGAATTCAATGTTTATTCTAAATATTAAAACACACATGCATGCATACACCCACAAGTCACTATAGTTCATCACTATCAAGACATTCAATTTAATATGCATTTTCAGACAGTATTATTTGCATGTTCTGTTGCTGTTGTAGACTTACAGCACCAACAAAAAACAATCCTCACGAAAATAACATGTTCATTCTCACAAATAATAAGTACTACAGCAAAATGTCACCAAACATTAAACAATGTTTCTATAAAATTGAACAAATATGATCTTTTAAGAAGCAGGTTTATAAACACATCCTCCCTCACCAATGAGTGAAATACAGAAGAAACAAAATAAAAGCAAAGGGAATAACTAAGAAATCTTTTACTTATATTCAACACCATATAAAAAGACATAGAATGGTTACCTACTTTGAAATTATTTTAGCATTTTAAGTTATCATTATTAATTTGGGGGCAAGATTCTACAATTCTGCAATTTCAGAGGAATAAGTGGGAGAAAATAACTAATTTCATTCTCTATAAATTATCCTTATCCACCTGAATACGTAATAGGATATAGGAAACAGTATTTTTTACAGTTGGTTACACTACAAAGATGCAAAAGAATAAGCAGGAAAGAAAAGACAAAAAATAAAAAGGAAATCTTATGATAATAAGCTCATCTAGGGCAGGGAATAGATTCAAGTATCTGCCACATTCTAGGAGCCATCCAGTAACATCTAATAGTAAAGAGTGCCTGTAACAAACTACCCTAGTAAACTCTGGCCTGGGCTCTACCCAGGAAACAAAGCACTCCGTACATACAGTTCTCTTGATCTTCCTCTGTCATTCCACTATAAATAAAACACAAGAAATAGATAGCAAGGAATTCAGTACTGCCAAAATGAAATCACCTCAATCAAAAGCACACATTAAATGTCTCTAACTTGATACTGTGCTAAATATTGCATAAAGAAGTACATCCAATTTCTGGTTAACTGTACCAGTAAAAAGGAGTCAAGGAAAATCAAAATAGACAGGTCATGTACTCAGCTAGGTTGGGGTCATGTCCCTACTCTGCACAACAGATATACTTGCCTGAAAACCAGAAAGGTAGGCCTAAATTAGCTATGCAAGAAAAGGTCCATTCAGTCAATTCAGGAGTTCCCTGATAGGGGTCCCCACAACTCAGCTGCCCTCCTAGGGAGAAATCTGGGCTCTGGTTGTAGCTGGCAGCAAAGTGCTCCAATGAGAGTCAGAAGCTGACAAACTAAAAAACAGCAACTTAAAGTCAATAAGAATAGTAATAAAGAAAAAAGAAAAGAAACAAAAAACAATTTTAAAGAAGAAACAATTTTTAGAAATAATTGAAGATATAGAATGGCATTGCAATCTTAAAAAGCTGAGAAGAAATGTCTATGAAAAAGTCATCTAATTTGTCCTTAGAAAATATAATTGTTTGCCTTGTAATCAAAGCACCTGGGAGGCTGAGGTGGGTGGATTGCTTGAGCTCACAGGTTCCAGACCAGCCTGAACAAGAGCGAGACTCCCATCTCTAAAAATAGCCAGGTGTTGTGGTGGGCACCTGTAGTCCAAGCTATTTGCATGGCTGAAGCAAGTGAATCACTTGAGCCCAAGAGTTTGAGGTTGCTGTAAGCTATGACACCACAGCACTCTACCCACAGTGACAAAATGAGATTCTGTCTCAAAAAAAAAAAAAAAAGAAAAGAAAATATAGTTGTTCTGCCAACTAAGATCTTGGGTATTCTGAATCTACTAATTTTTAAAGGTAAGGCCAAGTAGTTAATTTTTACTATACTCCTTTGGAACCTAAACAATAAATTTTGACTTTTAAGTCTCAACACTGATTTAAAATACCTGAAAAGTGCAAAGGCATCATCTTAAAGCCAAGTAGAAAAAAAAAGTGCTCACTTATTTAATCAACCCAGTATTACAGACCTACATAAAAACTTTTATTCCATAAGAATCACTGTATCTTTTATTCAAAAATTTGGTGACTTCATAAATAATACTTAACAGTTCACCCTTACCAAATTTGGAGCACGTGTTATACCAAAATCCTGCTTAAAGCAACATGACAGAGAAGTAGAGGGTGGGGCAAAGGAACAATACCCTGTTATTTAAATGAGCTCATTAATTGCATAAAACTAATAATCCTGAATATCAATGTAAAAATGCTGCTGGTGCCAGTCAAGAAAATACTAATAAAAATAGTGACACAAATAAAAATTAACTGTATCCAGAGTTAGACCCATAGTTTGCAGCTTCTTTATTTTGGACAAATTTTATAAATATACACTACCAAAGGAAATAAAAGAACACAGAAACAGGCATTTATTTAACCATCCTTATAGGGATAGAGCAAAAAAAAATTTTTTTGAGACAAGTAGCACTTTGTCACTCTTGGTGGAATAACGTAGCATCATAACTCACTGCAACCCCAAATTGTTGGGCTCAAGTGATCCTCTTGCCTCAGCCTCCCAGGTAGCTACCTACCACAACACTGGCTATTTTTAGAGATGGTATCTCGCTCTGGCTCAGGGTGGTCTTGAACTTCTAAGCTCAAGCAATCCACTCACCTGGGCCTCCCAGCGCTCAGAGTGCTAGGACTGTAGGCATGTGTCACTGCGCCCAATCAACAGAGCAGATTTTTAAAACTTGAATCAATAACCCCTTGTATTTATGTGTGAGACTCATTTCACACTCATATCCTCAAACAGACAGCTCACTTTCACACTATCTGTCCAACCCTCTTGGGTTTTCTCTAAACTACTGAAATAAGGGAGGTACTATCAGATTTGCCTACCACGTGAAGAACAAATTAGAAAAGAACCTCCAAAAAACCAGAAAAAGTTTATTCTACAACTTGGAAATGACTACTTTTCCTCTTCACATATTCAAATCACATTTTGAGCTTCATAAAACAAACTGCAGCAGTAAACAGCACAGTTACGAGCTTCTACTAAGTTCCAATAATTATGTTATTTAGCTGGTACTTTGAGGTTGGTTTGTCAAATATTAAAGCAATAAACCGAAAATAATAATTTTATGTAATTAAGTTAGTTGTAAGGAATCCAAGAATGATACACTCACATTTACCAGAATCTTTATAAAAAGCTAGAAAAAAATGTTAATGAATTATCACTACTGATTTATGTCATTTGAGTAAATATTTTGCAATCCCTCAATTTCAAATGTTTTGTTACACACTTAACAAAAATTACACCATCAAGTGTTAAGTATGTAAGAGAAAGAAAAGACACTATACATAAAAACCAAATATTACAGTTATTAATCCAATTATGTTGCAACTCTACATCTCTTTGTCTTATACAGACTACATAATTAAAAGTTAATTGAATGCCTTTCCAAAGAACCTCTTTTTTCCACCAAGGTTAGATATAGAACTCTTCCAGTGACAGAGCAAAAGAAAGTTCTTCCTAGTTATACACTGTGAAGGACAAAAGTCAGACTAATCAAAAGATTCCCACCAAGAACTCTGACATCTACTAACATTTCACTGATAATCCAGCAAAAGAATATTCAGAATATACAGCCTTGATCTTTGTGAAATGGCTCATCCGTCAGGAATCTTTCCTTTGCCATTCAAAATGACTAATTTAAAGGATGTTGAAAACAATGTAATACCGATTTTCACTTAAAGTTAATAATGTAATTTCATAAGTAAAAACCAACTGATAAGAAAACATTATTTGCACATATAAATTTAGTGTCTGAATACTGTAAATCTATAAAATCTATAAAATCAAGCTGTGAAGGCAGATGCTGTTTAAGATAATCTAAAAGAAAAAAATATTTTAATTTTACTGGGAGTTAGGATATTTATAAACACATAGTTTAATATTTAAGCTTAGGAAAAATGAGTCTAAGACTACCATAAACAATAAATAATCTTTAAAGAGTCTTCAGTCATAGGTTAAATATTCTTCTCACATAAATTTTTACATAATTTTATCCCTACCATTCCAGCAAGGTATTATATTATGCTCTAATAAGAACTATCCTAATTTCACCCAGCAATATTTTCAGGCTGATATTATTATTCTCATTTCCTTGAATAATATCCATACTCCAGGACCATTTTCTTTCTCATATTCAATATCATGCATGCTTGTATCAAGGTTCCTCTCTTCATATCCTGTCACAGTATCAATCACTGCCTCCTGTCCACTCAATCCACTTTTGATTTATCAGCCGCCGTCTTTCTGGACTCCATAACTCGACCCAAACCATTTTAACAAGACATTGACAAATAGCACCCAGTATCACATCAACCTGTTCCACTTAGTAAACTAAAAAACAGTAACTGTGACATCTCTGCATAAGTATTCCATTCTATTCCCCAGACTGATGTATATTAATGAGAAGATGGTATTTGAAATGCTTCTTCCACATCAGCATCTAATATGATCAAATTAGGAAATGGGATGATTTATTAAATTTCGCAGAGCTGAAATATTTCTTTATATCGCTCTATGTGTGGTTTCAGAAAGTGAGCTGTTGCTTTCAATTTTTCTACTGAAGATGTGCCTGCATTTCACAGACGAATTATTGTCTTTAAAAAGATTGCAAGAAGGCAAAATGTTATTAAGCAAATGCTCAGTAAAACAAACTAAATCGGTTTTAAAATTCCTAATTTAATGTAAATCTTGGTTGTTTCACTGAAATTCAGTTTGTGATCTTATTAAGTCATATTTGCATCGTACTGTCTTGCTGTAGGACAGTTTTAAATTTATAGCATTACCAAGCAGCTTCACTTCTTGACTTTTAAGATATGTCCTCAATAAAATAAATAATTTCTCTCTAAGCACATATTCTGTTCTTATTTTCAGATATAAGACAAAATAAAGATCAATAGATTAATAAAAGCATAAAATAAAAGCAGAAAGTCGACTAGGTCTTTTCTATAATTTTCATAATTAGACAAATATTTTTATTAAAGTGCTCCCCAATTTAAATTCAGTAACTGTTTCACAGGCAGTTTAAACTTCAAACAATAAATCAGTTTTTCACATGACATTGTACATGAAAGGGGTATTTAGTATGTTTACAATAAAAATCAAAGTGAAAGTAAGAAAGATTGATGTAAAACTATTACTATCCTTAAATAAACTCTTCTTCTTACCTCATCTTCTATTTTTCAAGGATCTGCATATTTCAGAAGTCAAACTCTATTCTTTTAAAACTAACAGATTTCTAAGAACAAAATCCACATTTAAGTATATCCCTAGGCTGACTCTAGGTTTCTGGGCCTATATACTTGATATATCATTTTCCAATGGAGCTACCAATGATTTCTTTCTGCTCATGGAAAAATTAAAGGATTATAAGTAACTGAATCCTAAAGGGGCTCTCACTTTGTTCATTGACAAGAAAACAGCATAAAATTCAATATGGCAATGCAATGCAGGTAATATATGAGAAGGAGGAAAACATTACATAAACAAGATAAGGATAAATCATCCAGCATAAAATTCATTGTGATTCCCAGATCGTTACTAATATTTTATGTGAACAAGGTCACTTTCATATGAAGTAGTATAGTAACCTTACAATTTTAAAGAGGTAAATCTAATTTTTGTTGAAAAATTTTGTGCTATTGAGTTGAAAAAAATAACATGAAGAATACTAACACTACATTGATGAAATGTAGTTCCATCTTCCTCTTTAATACTCAAGAAAAGACACTAGAAAATATTGGATCATCAGACATGCTATTCTTTCTTCCTTAGAGAAAGGCACCAAAAAAAATGAAAATTAAATCTTTTTCATAAGTCTATTAAACCACTGAAATATGAAAATAGAAGCAAACTCACAGGTATAATCTAGTATGTAATATACAGAAATAATATTTAAAATTATTTTTTAAGGAAACAATAATATTTATGGTGGCCATTACAGTTGACAAATAATGTACTGAAAGTACATTATTTCATTAGATAAATGTAATTTCTGAAATTGTGATACTCTTCTTCCAATTAATAAATTCTGTTATTTGTTCTACTTATAATACCATTATTGTTAATGAAAATTTTCCTAATTTTCTCTAATACACAATAATTGATCTCTTCCTCAACATCCTTCATACCTGTAGTCTACAGCATATATAGTTTAACTCGCAAAATCTTCAACTGACTTCTTGAACCAAAAGCAAAATATAAACTCTATCAAAGAAAAAAGATTCATGCAGAAGAGCCCAGAGAATGAATAATAACAGAAAATATTTGGGAGTGCCAAGTTCATGACTAAGCCTATCACTTTAAACTACTCAATGCTGCCTACATACAATAGATCTTTAAGATATAATGCAATAGATCACATTATTTCTATTCACATTAGGCAATAAAAAGAAAATCAAGCAGAGTAGGAAAAGTCAGACCAAAAAAATCAAGAAATCAGTCAGAACAAAAAAAGATGAAAACGTATTACAAAATAAACATCATCATTTCAGTAAGTAAACAAAACGTATTTAACAAAAATCAGTACTCACTACAGGTCTAAAAATTCTCAGCACACAAGTGTTCTTCTTTAGTCTTAATAAAGGCAACCATGATAAACTTACAGCTAACTTACAGCTTACTTGACTCCTAAGACAGAGAAAAAGGCAAGAATGACCACTCTCACCACTTTTCCTCAACACTGAAGTAGAAATCCTAGACATTGCAATGAGCCAAGCAACAAAATGCACATTCTTCTCAAGCACACAGGAACATTCTCCAGGACAAATTACATGTTAGCCACAAAACAAGTCTTAATAAATTTTAAAGACTGAAATCTTATCAAGTATCTTTTCTAAACACAATGAAACGAAACTAGAAGTCAATAGCAGTAAGAAAACTAGAAATCCACAACATGTAAAAATTAAACTATACACTGCAGATCAAAGAAGAAATCATAAGGGAAATTATAAAATACCTTAAAACAAATGAAAATACACACATTAAAAGTTATCAGAAGCTGCAAAAGCAGTAAACAGCACTAAGAGGAAAATTTGTAACATAAACCCTAAATTATTAAAAAAAGAAAAATCTCCTATCAATAATTTAACTTTTCATCTCAAGGTACTAGAAAAAGGAAAAAAAAAAAAAAAACTAAAGCAGGGAGGCACGTGTGGCTCAAAAGGGTAGGGCACAGGCCCCATATGCCAGAGGTGGCAGGTTCAAACCCAGTCCCAACCAAAAAATGGGAAAAAAAAAATTCTAAAGCAGAAGTTAGCCAAAGGAAGAAAATAATGAACATTAGAGAAAAAAATAAATGAAATGGTGAAGAGACCAACTTTAGGGGGAAAAAAAAAATCAACAAAATTAATCAAGTTTTTTAAAGATCAACAAAATTAACAAGCACTTAGCTAGATTAGAAAACATAAAAGACTTTAATAACTAAAACTGGAAATGAAGCAGGATGAAAGAGGAAGATGGTGGAAAAATTAAAAGAATTCTAAGTAGATTACTAAAAATGCCAACAAAGTAAGTAACCTAGAAAAAATGGATAAATTCCTAGAAAAATATACAACCTACTAAGACTGAATAACAAAGAAACAAAAAATGTGAACACACCTATAACAACATAGGGCAACTGAATCATTAATCAAAAACCTCTGAATAGGGTGGCACCTGTGGCTCAAGGAGTAGGGCGCTGGGCCCATATACTGGGGGTGGCAGGTTCAAGTCTGGCCCTGGCCAAAACTGTAAAAAAAGAAAAAACAAAACACCTCCCAACAAACAAAAGCCCAGGAGCAGACGGTTTCATTGAAAAATTCCACCAAAAATTAAAAGAGAAATAAATTAATATCAATACTTCTCAAAATCTTTCAAAAACTGAAGAGGAAGGCATACTTTCAAACTCATTTTATGAGGTCAGAATAAACCAGATACCAAAGCCAGACAAAGATATTATAAGAAAACTATAGGCCAAAATCCCTAATGAATATTGATGCTAAAAATCTCAACAAAATACTAGTAAATGGAATAAAAAAGATCATAAGCCATGACCTGATCATATACCAGGGATTTATCACTGGGATGCAAGGATGGTTCAACATATGAAAATTAATAAATAAAATGCAAAACAGTAACAAAATGAAGAATAAAAATCACATGATCACACCAACTGATGCAGAAAAATCATTTAACAAAATCCAACATTCTTTTATGATGAAAACACTCAATAAGCCAGGAATAGAAAGAAATTACCTCAACATAATAAAAGTCACATATGAAAAGCCTGCAGCTGGGGCAGCGCCTGTGGCTCAGTGAGTAGGGCCCTGGCCCCCTATACGGAGGGTAGTGGGTTCAAACCTGGCCCCTGCCAAACTACAACAAAAAAATAGCCCAGCATTCTAGCAGGCACCTGTAATCCCAGCTACTCAGGAGGCTGAGGCAAGAGAATTACCTAACCCCAGGACTTGGAGGTTGCTGTGAGCTGTGACACCACAGCACTCTACTGAGGGTGATAAAGTGAAACTCTGTCTCTAAAAAAAACACAAACAAACAAACAAAAGAAAAGCTAACATCACACGCCATGTGAAAAACTAAAAGGCCTTCCTTTACTATTAGGAATAAGACCAGGATGCCCACTCTCACCACTTCTATTCAACATAGTACTAAAGTCCTAGCCAGAGCATTAGACAATAAAGAGAGATCAAAGGCAACCAAATTGGGAAAGAAAAAGTGAATTTATCTATGTTCACAGACGACATGATCTTATACATATAAAAGATTATATATACACATTTATAAACTATACACATAAAGATTATATATACACATCTATACATATAAAAGATTATATATACACATTTATAAACTATACACATAAAAGATTATATATACACATCTATACATATAAAAGATTATATATACACATTTATAAACTATTAGATCTAATAAGTGAATTCAGCAAAGCTGCAGGACACAAAAACAATACTCAAATATTAGTTGCATTTCTTTAACAATAAACAATGAAATTAAGAAAAGTATTCATTCCATGACTGCATTAATGTACACAGCTATGATTTAATAATAAATAAATAAATAAGAAAAGTACCCATTTATGGTTGGCACCTGTGGCTCAAAAGAGTGAGGCGCTGACCCCATATGCCAGAGGTGGTGAATTCAAACCCAGCCCTGGCCAAAAACTGCAAAAAAAAAAAAAAAAAAGAAAGAAAGAAACGTATCCATTTACAACAGCATCAAAAAGAAAAAAGTGCTTAAGACTGTTACTCTGACCACTATAAAACACTGCTGAAAGAATTTACAGAAGACACAATTTAGTGGAAAACATCCCTTATTCATGGATTGGATGACCTAATATGACTAAAATGTCCTAAACTACACAATAGAATCCACACATTCAATAAATCCATATCAAAATCTCAATTACATTTTTTGCAGAAACAGAAAAGAAATCTGAAAATTCATATGAAATCTCAAAGGACCCCAACTAGTCAAAATAATCTTGAAAAAGTACAAAGCTAAAGACCTCAATGTCCTGACTTCAAAATATATTACAAAGCTACAATAATCAAAACAGTATGCTATGAGCATAAAGACAAGCATAAAGACCAATGAAACAGGAAAAATACCCAGAAATAAATTATCCAGCATATGATCAAATGATCTTTGACAGGGTGCTAAGACAATATGATGGGTAAAAGCTCCTTTCTTCAACAAATGATGAGAACATTGACTAGTTAGATGCAAAAGAATGAAGATAAACCCTTATTTTATACTATGTACAAAAATTAACTCAAAGGCTGGGGCAATAGTTCACACCTGTATTCCTAGCACTCTGGGAGGCTGAGCTGGAAGACTGGTGGAGGTCTCGGGTTGGAGACCAAACTGAGCAAGAGTAAAACACTATCTTCATCAAAAATACAAAAATTAGCCAGGTACGGTGGCACACACCTGTAGTCCCAGTTAATCAGGAGGCTGAGACAGGTGTTATCAATTAAGCCTAAGGAGTTTAAGGTTGCAATGAACTGTAAAGACACCACTGCACACTGGCTGGGGTCACAGAGCAAGACTCTGTCTCACAAGAAGAAAAAGAAAAAACTCAAAATAGAATAAAGACCTGAACCTAAGTAAGACATAAAACCATAAAACCCCTAAATAAAAACAGAGGAGTAAAAAGCTTCATGATATTGAAATGAACATGTCATGTCTTAGAAATGACACCAAAAACACAGATAACAAAAGCAGAAATACATATCTACATCAAACCTTCTACATAGGAAAGAGAATAATGAACAGAGTAAAAGAACAACCTACAGAATGGGAGAAATTATTTACAAAGCATATAAAAGATAATGGGTTAATATCCAGAACGTCTACAACTAAAAAAAAAACCGAAAAAAAGGGCAGGCAATACCTGTAATTTAAGTATCTTCAGAGGCCAAGGCAGGATTGGCTGAGGTCAGGAGTTTGAGACCAGCCTGAGTAAAAGTGAGACCCTGTCTCTACCAAAAACGGAAAACTTAGCCTGGCATGATGGTAGGCACCTATAGTTCCAGCTACTCTGCAGGCTGAGGCAGGAGGATCACTAGAGCCTAGGACTTTGATGTTGCAGTCAGCTATGATGACACCACCACACTCTAGCTCAGGCAACAGAGTGAGACTCTGTCTCAACAATAAATGAATGTAAGTAAATAAGTAAATGAAAAACAAATAATTCAATTTAAAAAAGGGCAAAGAGCTTGAATAGACATTTATCCAAAGAAGATAGACAGGCCAAACATATGGCCAACAAATACATGAAAAAAAAATGCTCAACATCACTCAGAAAGCAAATTAAAAACACAATGAGATACTACCCATTAGGATGGACATGCTCAAATAAATAACAAGTTCTGCACATCTTTGCAAACATGCAAAGATGCAGAGAACCTGGAACCCTTGCACATGATTAGTGGGATTATAAAATGGTGCAGCTGCTATGAAAAACTACCTATGGAAAACAGTCCTCAAAAAATTAAAAATACAACCACCCCATGATCCACTTCTAGATCCCACTTCTGGGTGGGATTCAGTTCCAAAAGTACAGAAAGCAGGGTCTTGAAGAGATATTTGCATACCATGTTCATTATAGCATTATTCACAATAGCCAAAAACATGGAGTCAACCTAAGTCTTGATCAATGGATGAATGGATAAAGAAAATAGAGTATACACATACAATGGAATATTATTTAGCCTTAAATGATTAGAAAAATTTGAGCCAAGCACAGTGGTTTACAGCTGTAATCCTAGCATTCTAAGAGGCCAAGACAGGTAGATTGCTTGAGCTCAAGAGTTTGAGACCAACCTGAGCCAGAGCAAGACTCTGTCTCTAAAACTAGCCAGGCGTTATAGCAGGCACCTGTATTCCCAGCTACCTGGGAGGCTGAGGCAAGAGAATCCTTGAGTCCTGGAGTATGAGGCTGCTGTGAGCTATGATGCCATAGCACTCTATTAAGAGTGACAAAAAAAAAAAGATAAGAAAATTTTGTTACATGCTGCAACATAGACAAACATTGAAGATATTATTGCAAGTAAAATAAAACAATCACAAAATGACAAATATTGCACGATACCCCTACCATTGAAGATATTATTGCAAGTAAAATAAAACAATCACAAAATGACAAATATTGCATGATCCCCCTTACATGAGGTATCTAACATAATCAGACTCACAGAAAAAGAAGTAGAATGGCAGTTGCCAGAGGCTGGGGGAGGGGAAAATGGAGAATTGTTGTTCAATGGGTATACAATCAGGCAAGATGGAAAAGTTCCAGAGGATTATTGTACAACAATGTGCATACAGTGAACAATACTATAAAATATACTTAAAACTGTTAAGAGGATAAATTTATGTTTAATTTGAAACTGGACCCACACCTTTCACCATTGACTAAGACAGACTCTCACTGGATTAAAGATTTAAACTTAAGACATGAAACCATAAAAATACTAGAATAAAGAGCAGAGAAAACTCTTAAAGAAATCAGCCTGTGTGAATATTTTATGAGGAGGACCCCCAGGCAATTGAAGCAGTATCAAAAATACACTACTGAGACCTGATCAAACTAAAAAGCTTCTGCACAGCCAAGAACACAGTAAGTAAAGCAAGCAGACAGTCCTCAGAATGGGAGAAGATATTTGCAGGTTATGTCTCTGACAAAGGTTTAATAACTAGAATCCACAGAGAACTCAAATGTATTAGCAAGAAAAGAACAAGTGATCCCATCTCAGAGTGGGCAAGGGACTTGAAGAGAAACATCTCTGAAGAAGACAGGTGCACTGCCTACAGACATATGAAAAAATGCTCACCATCATTAATCATCAGAGAAATGCAAATCAAAATTACTTTCAGATATCATCCAACTTCAGTAAGATTAGCCCACATCACAAAATCCCAAAACCAGAGATGTTGGTGTTAATGTGGAGAAAAGGGAATGCAAACTAATAAGTTCCTTTTGGAAAGATGTTTAGAGAACATCTTAGGGATCTAAAAATAGACCCTGATAGGAATGCAAACTAGTAAGTTCCTTTTGGAAAGATGTTTGGAGAACACTTAGGGATCTAAAAATAGACCTACCATTTGATCCTACAATATCCAGAAGACCAAAAATCACATTTTAACAAAGATAACCAGAATGTTAACTGCAGCCCAATTCATAATTGCTAAGTCATGGAAGAAGCCAAAATGGATTAATAAATTGTGGTATATGTACACCATGGAATATTATGCAGCCTTAAAGAAAGATGGAGACTTTGCCTCTTACATATTTACATGGATGGAGCTGGAACATATTCTTCTTAGCAAAATAACTCAAGAATGGAAGAAAAGTATCCAATGTAGTCAACCCTACTATGAAACTAATTGACAGCTTTTCTATGAAAGCAATAACCCATTTACAGCCCAAGAAGAAGGGGAAAGGGGAGAGGAAGGGGAGGGTTAGGATGGGTGGAGGGAGAGTAATTGGTGAGACCACACCTACAGTGCATCTTACAAGGGTACATGTGAAATTTATAAGGTGTAGAATATAAATGTCTTAACACAATAACTAAGAAAATGCTGTGAAGGCTATGTTAACCAGTTTGATGAAAATATTTCAAATTATAAATAAAACCAGCACATTGTACCCTATGACTGCATTAATGCACACAGCTATAATTTAATAAAAAAAATTTGAGATACACAATA
>CAUYQV010088030.1:0-18384 GCA_963574575.1 Galagoides demidoff
ACATTTGCACCAGAATGTTTATTGCAGCCCAATTCATAATAGCCAAGACATGGAAACAGCCCAAGTGCCCATCGACCCATAAATGGATTAACAAATTGTGGCATATGTACACCGTGGAATACTATGCAACCATAAAAAAGATAGAGACTTCACATCTTTTATGTTTACCTGGATGGAGTTAGAACATATTTTTCTTAGTAAAGTATCCTAAGAATGGGGAAAAAAAAGTATCCAATGTATTCGATACTACTATGAAATCAATACATAACCACCTACACAATCATGCAAATGGCAAAACATAACTATAGTCCATAAAGTAGAAGGGAAGAGGAGAGAGAGGGGTTAGGAGAGGGGATATGGGATAAAAAAGGGTATTTGGGGGGACCTCACCTGATGTGCATGATGCAATAGTACATTTCAAAACTAATAAGAAATGAGTATAATTATGATGGATATGTTACTTGGTTCAATGTAAACATTTCCTTTGTATATCAAAGCAGTACCCTAAACCCCATAAACATACCAATGTACAAAGTTATGATTTAATAAAAAATAATTAATAAAAAAATAAGTAAAAAATAATAAATCCTACTATTTCTTTTATTCTCTCATCACTGCCAATCACTGAGGGACATGCATAGGTTATATGGGGGCTGGCCACCAACTTGTTGGTGATTCTTAGAATAAGGATTTTTTTCATGGGAGGACTAACAAAGTTAAATAAATAACCTGTAGTCCTAATTTGAATCCCATCATTATCTTTTGCTCTTTTAATTCTTTTCCCCCAAACACCAGATTGTTGTAGAGTTTCCCACAGTCTGGATTTTGCTGCTTGCATCCTAGTAATACCTGTCAATTTGCTTCCCTGTCCCCTCTATTTCCTGTCTATCAGAACAAAGACAAATAACTTTATTTGGATTCAGCTTTAATTCTTTGTAAGAATACTGCATAGGTGATGGTGAATATATAAGGTCTGGCTATCCCTTTTTATGATGCTTACTATTAATAACCATACCTAGGTCCACTAATTCACTTGGTATTACAAAATGGTAATATGCTAATTATATCATTCTTCTATAATCAAGTGGGAAACTTTTATAAAGAGATATTTCCCTTTATTAATTGTGTGATAACCTTGAAGAATACTTCACACAGAAAAAGCAAGATAATTACTTCTTCCTTTTATTTAGTCCCTTTAAATAAACAGTTATTTCATAAACAACTTCCAAAGGTGCCCAGAGTCTTATTTTATCTCTTGGCATCACTATGCCTGTAAACATATTTGATGTGCTTCAATAAATTTCAACTATTACTCTATAGGTAAAATAATACCATCTTTTACCAGTAGGAGTCTCTTGGGGTTAATTGGGGCTTCTTTTTGGTATAACCCTAGTTGTATTTGACAGTAGTACTATTTTGCTTTCCAGAATGATTAGACATGCCAGTCTCATCTTATACACTTTCTCTCCCAGCCCAGCCCTGGAATCAACCGTAACTTTTTTTTTTTTTTTGAGACAGAATCTCACTTTGTCACCCTTGGTAGAGTGCCTTGGCATCATAGCTCATAGCATCCTCAAACTCTTGGACCCATGGGATCCTCTTGCCTCAGCTCCTGAATAGCTAGGACTACAGGTGCCCGCTCAGATATTTAAAGTGAAAGTATATTTAGAAGACTTTGGCACTAGCAGTGTTCAAAATTACTATGTTGGTCAATGTTTCAGGACTTTTCAGTCATCAGAACTAAATGACATTTCTTTTTTTTTCTTTTCTGTTTGAATTATTATGAGTATATAATAGCTGTAATCTGTACAGGGTGTGTGTGCTGTTTTAATACAGGCATACGATGTGAATTAATCAAATCAGTGTAATTGGAGTGCCTAATGCCTCAGACATTAGGCACATTTCAATTCTACTCTTTTAATTATTTTAAGGTACACTCTAACTTACTGTTGATTATAGTCACTTTGTTGTATAATCAAATATTGTTCATTCTACCTAATTTTTAAACTTTATTTTTGTATCCACTAATCATCTTCACTTTATCCCCCACCCCCACAACTCTTTGGCAACTCTGATAACCATCATTTTACTCTGTTAAGAAGACACTTCTTTTCAAGATAAAACACATCATGAATCCATATTCTTAACTCTAGTTCAAATTAGAACTAGAGCTTATTTATTTAACTTCATCAGTCTTAATTCACGTTTCCTTTCTCTTTTGAAAAAAATCTTTATTTCAAGCAACACCAACATAAATAACTCATTAAGTTTATCCCATAATTACATACAATTGCATCTATAATAATACCAACTCTGCCAACAGTAGTAAGACAGTTGAATACATTTTAAGATATCTTTGTAATTCTTTTTGTTCTTAGAGTACATCATATTATAGAACTACAGATAAATTGATGTTACAAAGTCTTTTGAAATATTTCTTCCTTCTTAGGTTATACCAGTAACTCAATATGCAACATTTAATTGTTTTATTTTGCTTTTTTATGTAGTATTTTTAAATTAAATTGAAGTTTATAAGCTTATAAAATATTTTTATGGTTCCAAGAGTAAATCTACACAAAGTCTATTCATATATTTTGTTCCTAGTGCATCTACCATATTCCTTCTAGATCCCCATTGGTAACCATGGTTTTAAGTTTTATGGTTTATCCTACCATATAGTTAACCTGCCATATATTTAATGTTAGAAAATATATACTTGTATATTCATAATTCCCCTCTTTTTTGAATTAATGAAACAACTATGAATTGGACAAATGAAAATAGATTATTAATAAGATAGAAAATTGGTTTATCTCACATAAAAGTATGTAAATAGCTTGGCACAGTTACTCTGCCCTAGAATACTAAGGGACCCAGCTGTTCCCAGTTCCTTGCTCTGACGTTCTACTAAAAGAGGTGGTCCCCCTGGTTATGGCCCAAGATTGTATTATCCATGTTCCAAGAAGTATCATGGGTGAAGAGGAAGAAAAATGTCAAAGAGTACACATCAACAATATCTTTTAAAAAATTCTTATGAAACAAAAAAAAAAAAAGAAAAAAATTCTTATGAAAATGCCATGTGATACTTCTGCTTATATCCCATTGGCCAGAACAAAGTAGCATGTACACATGAGACATACACCTGAGCTGGCAGGTTCAAATTCAGCCCAGGGCCGCCAAACAACAATGACATCTGCAACAACAACAACAAAAAAAAAAAATAGCAGGGCATTGTGGTGGGTACCTGTAGTCCCAGCTACTTGGGAGGCTGAGGCAAAAGAATCACTTAATCCTGGGAGTTGGAGGTTGCTGTGAGCTGTGATGCCAAAGCACTCTACCTGGGGCAATAGCTTGAGACCCTGTCTCAAAAAAAAAATCTGATAATTAATTTAAAAACATATTTCTGGAATGGAGAGGAAAAGCTTTATTCAAAGACAATAAAAAGACTTAAAAGAAAAGAGGTACCATGTTCATGGATAAGAGGATTCAATATCTTATCAATTTCCCCTCCAATAATCTATGAACTTAATATAATTACATGCAAAATATCCATGTATATAAATATATTAGCTACAATTAGTTAAATACAATTAATAAGTATAATTTAAATAAATAGAGATATATAAAATGAGTATCTGTGAGTACATACCATCCACAAATATGTGATTGAATAATATTATAGCTAAGTGAGGGAAAAGGGACAAATTTCCAATGCAGAAGAATCCAAAATAATTTGTGTAGATGCTCCTACCTCAAGGGGTGGAATAGAACTTCTCACCCCATCAATGTGAGTTATGCTTAGTGAGTTGTTTCTAAAGAGAATGGAAAGGAAACAAAAGTAACTTTACAATGGCAAAAATACAGTAAACAGTACCTCAGCCCAGTGATCAAGATTAACAACATCAGTGGCAAGTCATATTGGCAGTATTATAGTCTTGATATAATGTGTTGAAAATGGTACTTCACTGGCTTGGCACCCATAGCTTAGTGAGTAGAATGCCGGCCACATGCACCAAAGCTGGCAGGTTTGAGCCTTGCCTGGGCCTGCTAAACAACAATGGCAACTGCAACAAAAAAATAGCTGGACATTGTGGTATGCATCTGTAGTCCCAGCTACTCAGAAGGAGAATCACTTAAGCCCAAGAGTTTGAGGTTGCTTGTGAGCTGTGACACCACGGCACTCTACCAAGGGCAACATAATGAGACTCCGTCTCAAAAAAAATGAAGAAAATGGTACTTCACCTCTGTAATTTTTCTCCCAAAATCAGTGACCCTAGTCTAATCATTTGGAAAACATCAGACACAATGAAATTGACATTTTACAGAGTACCTGACCAATGCTTCCCAAAAGTACCAGGTCATAAAACAATAAAAGTCAGAGAAACTGTCACAGATCAGGGGAGTTCATGATATGATACATAATGTGGTATCCTGCCTGAGATTCTAGACCAGAAAATGGATATTAGGAAAAAACTAAAAAATAAATAAATAAATAAAATACTGGCTTTACTCAATAATAATGTATGCCTGTGGCTCAAATGAGTAGGGTGCCAGCCTAAGGTGGTGGGTTCAAACCCAGCTCCGGCCAAAAACTGCAAATAATAATAATAATAATAATAATGAAATAAAATGAGATCATATACACTTACTAAAATGGACAAAACCAAGAATACTGACAACACCAAATGCCAAAGAGAATGTGGAATAATGATAGGAATTCTCATTCACTGCTGATGAGAATGAATGGTACAAAATGACACAGGCACATTGGAAGACATGATTGCAGTTTCTCTCAAGCAAACTCCTTGATGTTTACCCCAAAGAGGTGAAAATATGTTCCACAAAAAGGTATCCTTGGATATTAATAGCAGTTTTCTTCATACTTGCCAAAACTTGGAAGCCACTAAGATGCCTTCGCTAGGTGAATGGACAGATAAACTGGCACATCTAGACAATAGAATATTATTCAACATTCAGAAGGAGCTATCAAGCCATGAAAAGACACGAGGAGTCTTAAACCTTACTAAATGAAAGAAGTAAATCTGAAATGGCTACATAATATTTGAATCCAACTCTATGACATTCTGAAAAAGGCAAAACTAAGGTGATAGTAAAAAAGTCAGTGGTGGCTCGGAGCCTGTGGCTCAATCTGCTAAGGCGCCAGTCACGTACACCTAAGGTGGCGGGTTCAAATCCCCAGCCCGGGCCCGCCAAACAACAATGATGGCTGCAACCAAAAAATGGGCGGGCGTTGTGGTGGGCGCCTGTGGTCCCAGCTACTTGGGAGGCAGAGGCAGGAGACTCGCTTGAGCCCAGGAGTTGGAGGTTGCTATGAGCTGTGATGCCATGGCACTCTACCCAGGGCGGGAGCTTGAGGCTCCGTTTTTAAAAAAAAAAAAAAAAAAAATAGAACTGTACCGGCCAATGAAGTAGCCACTAGGCACACGTGGCTATCACAATTTAATCATTTAAAACGAAACAAAATGAAATAAAAATCTCAGCTCCTTGGTCTCACCTACCACATTCCAAGTGCTCAAGGGCCACCTGGGCCGGCAGCTACCATATTGTTCTGGACAGAGCAGATACAGAATGTTTCCATTGGAGCAGGAAGCTCTGTCGGAGAGTTTCACTTCTTTAAAAAGGAAGTAACCCATGAGAACTGTACACATTCACACACACAAAGCAGGGGGGGCCCTGCCTACCTCATTACAGGTGCTCAGCAAATGGGAGTCACCATGGTTTGCTGAACGAATCTCCCTCTCTGCTCTGTTGCTCATACTGGGCAAGTCAGTCACCCTCTCTGAGCTTCACTTTTCTGACATATCAAATGGGAATAGTAAGGGCTGCTGAGCACGTTCCCCAGAGCAGAACATGAGCCTTGTTTTTCTCAGTTCTCCCTTCACTCATGGGAACTTCCTCAACAACCCCTAACTGACTTAAGTAGACCAGAGTTTGGAAACTCCAGCCCTGCTGTCCTGAGCGGGAAGCATGACGGACATAGCATGGTTCGCTGATGGATCCTGGAGATATTAGCCCCTTGGAAGGATTTAGCCAAGGCTAGTGGTTTGAAGTTCTAATCAGCAGGCATCCTCAATCTACAGCCCACGGGCCACATGTGGCCCACCTAGGACATTTTTCCGGCCCGCCGTCTGTTTTTGCCACCGCTGCCTGTCCTGCTTAGCAGCCGACTAGTCCCAGGACCCGCAGTCCAGCCCTCCAACAGTCTGAGGGACAGTGAACTGGCCCCCTGTTTAAAAGTTTGAGGACCCCGGTAATGAGTTAGATATTTACCCTTCTCTGATGCTCCAAAAGAAGTCATGCCCCAGGTGCCCCAGCCCGGGACCCCAATTCTATGGGTGCAGCTCTCAGAGAGAGGCCCTCAAATAGCCCTTCCAGTATCTTGGTCTCCGATCAGTCTTCCTTTTTCCACTGCGGAATTTTGTTGTTTAAACTGTAGGCATTTGGCAGGTGGGAGTTGGGATTTGCCTGGGGCTAGAAGGAAGTTGTTTGCCAGGCCAGGATAAGGTGTGGTTTAAGAGTTGAAGCTGGAATCCCCTTCACCTGCTTAATGCATTTCAGGAGAGATTTGTTTTCAACTCCCAAATTACCTGCTAGGATTTCTAGACCTGAGATCCTATCTCCACTGGCTGTTTTCCTTTCATTTCCGATAAGAAAGACAAAGAAAAAAGAGAGGCTCAAGAACAACATTCTTGCACTCCCTTAAATAAAATGACATATAGTGAGTGATTTTCTTGCCTGTTTTCTACAATGCAGGCAGCTGGCAGGCCTGACCTGGCCTCTAGGACCTCTGCTCCCTGTGAGGCGAGGCTGGGACCTACAAAGCAGGTGCTGCTGAGGTTTTACAGAAAACTCAGGGATGCTTTATAAATATCCACCCCTTCAAACTACTCCATCTGCAATTTTCTCTTCCCAAGGGATGGCAACTCCAGCCTTCTAGCTGTTGAGGCCCAAATCCGTGGAATTAATACCTGTCTTTCTCTCATACCCCACTTCCAAGCTACGGGGGCATTCTATTGATTCTACCTTTAAAATCTGTCTGGGATCAAACCAGCTCTCAGCACACTCACTGGCAACTCCCTAGTCTAAGCCAGCAGCACCTGAACTGCCATACTCTCCTAACATCTCCCACTGACTGACCTCCCTCCTGCCACCTGTCCTGCAGTAATTATCAACGTAACACTTACTTCACTTTCTAACAGGCTGTATAACTTGCTAGTTCGTTATGTTCACTATTGCTCTTTCTTCTCTCTTCTAGAATCATAAGTTCCCTGTAGGCAGGGACTTCAGTCTATTTAGTTCACCACTCCCTGTCCAGTGCCTACAAGCCCCTGGCTGAGAGCTGCTCTTCTTTGCCCACTTATGACCCCTCTTGAAGACATGAATATTCATGGAGCCTAATCTGAGAACCAGTGGAGCTAAAGCAAGCCCCAAGCATTGCAATGCCAAAAATCCCAACAAGCCAAAGTTATGGGAAGTGTTAAAATGCATAAGGGAGTCTTCAGTAAACTCAGATTCAGAAGTAGCCTAGCTTATAGAGGATGAGCATGAAGTTGCCTAAAGGATGGTATAACTATGAGCAACAGGCCAAAAATATAGACAGACAGACAGATAGATAGCAAGCAAAGACTTTTTAGAGATATGGACCAATTCATTTATTAGCAGCTTTCAAATGTTTTGGCCATAAGGACTCCTTTATATTTTCACTGATGACCTCAAAGAGCCTTTGTTCATGTGGGTTAAATCTATTGATAGATCCTGTGCTCTTAAAGCTCTGGGATAGCCCCCAAAGATCCTTATGACCTAGCATTGACCCCCTGTGTCTTCTCTTGAATCAGGGCTGGTCTGTGTGACAAACAGAAGAGGGCGGAAGTGGCAGAGTGTGATTTCTAAGGCTAAGTCATAAAAGGGATCACTGGTTCCTACTTGATCTCTTCTGTTCACTCTGGGAAAACCAGTCCCTGTGCTTTGAGTACACCTGGGACGGGTCTACATGGAGAGGAACCAAGGACTCATGTCAAAAGCCAGCAACAACTGGCCAGGCTGGTGAGGATGCTACCTTGAAGGTAGAGCTTTCAGCCCCAGTCAAGTGGAGGTTGTAGATGACTACAACTTCATGAGAGACCCTGAACCAGAGACTTCATAAGAGATCCAGAACCAGAACTGTGCAGCCACACCACTCCTGAATTCCTGACCCACAGCAACCATGAGAGATAAAAGATGATTATTGTTGTTTTAAGCTATTAGGTTTGGGGATACTTTGCTAGGTAATAATAGATAATTAAATATTTTACCATATTGAAAATTAAAACAGAAAGAAAGTTTGTTAGTTCATTACTATTTACTCATCAATATGAATAAATTAATGTTTATTGACTCATTAAAATGCATGAATTTATTAATTCAATTACAAGATCAAGTAACATAATATTTTATTGTAAAAATAACTGTTTTCCAAAAAAACCTCACAATTTACTGGGAAGAGTGACAATGTTTTGCATTTTTGCAAATCGCTTCAATGTCTAGCTTCATGGAAGATAGCTGGATTCTCACATCTACTTCTGCATTAAGTCAGCTGTGATAATGTTGTTTCGATTGAAGTATGTGAAGGAAACCTAGCCTCACATAGATATGTTGTTGGAAAAGGGAGGAATATTCTAATAGCCTTTTCAGATAACTGTGGATATTCGTCTTTGACATTCTACCAAAACTCCACAAATGGTAGATTATTAAAGGTTAGCTGCAATGTGGAATCTGAAACTATATCAATGAACTTTTTGTACTCAGTTATTTTAAAATCCATTTGGTCTGGCTTGCACTGTGAATAGATCTTTTGCCCATGCCTGATTTTGTAATACTACGCATGGGACATTTGGAAAATATTGCTTCACTGAGCTATGCAGATCTTCTGAATTTGATGTCAGGATGAAAACTGAAAATTCATATTTGTTAATATCACCACTGACCTCATCAAAAACTTCCATTAAGTGTTGGAAAGGCTTTAAGTTCACTGTGGCAGGCACAGATTTTTAAAAATTCTAATTTTCACTTAAAGCTTCTGTTTTGGCAGTAAATACACATACTATCAATTATTGTCTTTCTTGACATGACAAGTTCAGTTTATTTCTTTTTGAGAAAATGTCTGTCAAATAACTAAGTCTGAATAACCATGGTTATTTGATCTCTTTGAGCACTGTGTTCGTGGAAGTGGCTAGTTTAGCTCACAACTCAGTTTACTCATACAAGGGTCTTTCCTCAAGACAACCGCCATGCGTTAGGATGAACAACAGGGCTCCGTACTTCTTTTCCAGGTTGTCACACAAAATAGTCAAAAATATTCAAAAGTGCACTTTGGGCAATGTTTTTATAAAATAATTGCTTAAGTGAAACTGGCTTCTGTTTTTCTTTCCCCCAAGAAGTTGTAGCAGTGAAGAGTACCATGGCTGCCAGCAATTTCACCCCAAATGTCAACACAGTGAAGAAGGCAAATAACATCTTGGTATTATTATGAAAATAGTTTGATCTTGCAGATACCTTGACAAGGTCTCAGGGATCCCTGGGATCCATAGGTCTCACTTTGAGAACCACTTCTTTGAGGAAATGAATGCCATTCTATCCCTTGTTGTTGGGCATCTAAAGGACCCCAACCTGGGACAGTGGCCAGCAAGGTAGATGGGGCTGAGGAAAGGAAAAGAAACTTGCATCAAACTTAGTGCATACAACCAAAAGCCTAGATGGGCATACACTGTTCCATGTGCCTGGTGGCAGCATGAGAACAGTGCAGTACCCATCCTGTTTCCCAGAGTCTTTTTTTGGGTACATAACAGAGTATCTATGCAAGGATACATAGCAGTCAGCAGTCAGCACTCAAGGTTAAGAAGGAGAGAGGACAGAATATAGCCCCCAGGAAGGTTGGTAAAGGGTAATCAAGGACAATAGGGTAATCGAACATCTGAAGTGGCCAGGTAATGGTACAATGGGCAGAGAGAGGGGGGAGAGCACACTCATCTCCTCAGACAGACATCTTATTAGCTTCTCTAGCTAAGCTACTAGTTGATGGTCTCAGCTGCCTGCACTACTGATTTCCCCATACAGGGATAGTCATGTAGACATTCCCCTGACTGGGCACCTTACCTTGGTTGGAAGGTCTGTGAGGAATTCATCTTGTCTGCCTCCCACAACCTGTGGCATTCCTAGGTGCTAAGATGAGCATGTACCAGGTCTTCATGCAAAACTGGAATGGCCTCCAGGTGTTGCATAAGCTAGAAGACATATTATTAGACATCAGCTTATTCTTGGACTAGACATGAGACAGGTTGTTTCTTTAAGGGAGATTAGGGTAATCTTTATGTTTTTATTTGTCCCACAAATAAAAGGTATAAAAAAGGTATATGGATGGTGGTGAGGAAGCCAGGCTCTGAGGAATTCTTCAGACTATCATGGTTGAATAAAGAAATAGGGACTCTAAGACCCGCACCCCTTCCTTTGGAACTCTTCTCCCCCCTTCGTCCAATGGGCAGTGAAGGCTCAGTGGGCTGCCAGAGACATTCTTTTCAGAGCAGCAGGGCTCCTTCCAGCTCCAGTCTAGAAGTGGGCAAAGCTCTCGTGCTGGCAGCCCCACCACCCAGGATGAGAACAGCAGCAGGCCCAGATGGCTGCATTTTCTCAGATGGCCATGGCCATGTGAGCATTTGTCACTGTGGAAGAACTAAAGACCTTCCCTCCACTAAAGTGTCTCAGAATGCCTGTGTAGTGGACTTAGGGGAAGACAGGGTGGGGATCTGGCTGTGTTTCATTCTCGTTCCATTAGGCTTACACATGCTCTCACTGCAGAAATGTGGAGTAGGCTGGAGCCCCACACCTGCCTGGGCTCAGCTCTTTGGTGAGTGACCATGTCACTGTTCTGCCTGTGGTTGCCGGCCCCAGTGAAGGCGGAAAACAACAAGCGGCTGTGTCCTGAGCCCTGGGAACCGGAGACCTTTCCACATCTGTTCGCCTAGTCGGGGGTGGGAGGAAATCACCGAAACCTTCAAACACGGGGCCAGAGCAGAGAGACAAAGGGGAGGCCTTAAGCTGCTGGCGACCCCAGGTCATATGACCCCCCTACAGACCTCCGCCATCCCCTTTCATCCCCTCAGGTCCCCGACACTCAGCCTTTTCATCCTTCCCCAGGTCAGCAGGATCAGGTTCATGTGAGTTGACCAGAAAGCTTATCAAATGAAGGCAGAGGCAGGTGTTTGAAAAGCCCTTCCCTGCCGAAAGCTGGCAGAACAAGGTTAGCAGTGTCGCCGAGGCCAGCATCCTACACCAAGTGCCTTTTCTTTCCTGGAGTTCTTTCTCTCCCTTCTTCCTCTCTCTCTGATTTGGAACACCCCCCACCCCACCAATGTCTCTGGAAACCAGTCATTAAAACACACCATTTGAAGAACTAAAGATTTAGGGGGGAAATCCCTAGGGGATGTGACATCCTGGGCTGAACAGCAGCCCATCTATGCCCAAGCCCAGATTCAGGAGGATCCAGGGGCTTCCACCCAGTGTGTGCTGGAACCAATTGCCATGAGCTTTTAAGAATTGATTACACACACCTTTTCCCAACTTCGCATTCATGATGTCATGTTGGTGGCTTGAATTGAGCATGGTGGGAATATTCATACCACAGAAATCAGCCAGCTGTAATCCAGGGTTTCCCCCCTGCAGAGCTGGTTGTGGTTGTTAGGCATTTACCAGCACACCAGGGCCTCTACTGAAGCTATTGTCACTTGAACTGTGATTTTCAGACCAGTCACATTAGAATTTCCTAGAGAAATTCTACAAGAGAGATGTAGTGGGTTAGGGGTGTTATTATTTAACATGAAGATTCTGACAAACCTCAATCAGATTTTCTGGAAGTAGAGTCTGGGGGATGTTTTTTAGCAAGTCCCTAAGGTTATTAATAAGTTCAATAAAGTTTGAAACTTCAGGCTGAGGGAGTAGAGAGAAGAGTAGGTGTGCATCTGGCTCTTGGCATCTGGAAGGAACAACTGGCTTCAGTCCCAGTTGGCCTGAGAATGGACAGCTGTTTTCCCTTGAGATATAAACTTCATGACAGGAAAAGGAGGTGGGAACTCTGGGGTCCCAGCTACCCACTGACAACATGATTGGTTCTGCCTTGGATCTCAGGATGTCTTCACTTTCCAGCTTTGAGACTCTGACCCCTGACAGCATGAGAAAATGCCCAGATGTGTGCACCAACATGAAGAAAGCCACCACGACTTTGCACCATTGGCGGGGCTGGTACAGCCCAGGGAAAGTTCACAATCAGTTTTCCGTATCAGATTACTGAGGACGGCATTTTTCTTTCAGATTTGTATAGACATTATCAGGAGATTTCACAATCAGGCATGATTTGTAAAGCAAGGATCTTGTTGACTTTATCCCACCGAGCTGTAGGAGGAGGTCCTTCACTAAAGAAAGAAAAAGAGAAGGCAACAAGAGAGAAATCTTTCTTCCCCCAGATTTGAAACAGAAAGTTTGCGAGGAGGAGGGCTCTGCTTTAGACTTGTTTTGCACCTGCCTCAGGGAGTGGTTTAGATTAATTTCTTCGGAGAATTTGACTGTGTTTTGTAACAGTCATGGGAGATAGGTATTAATGAGAAAACAAAGACCAGGCCAGGTAGCATGAAGGCAGAGCCAGTGAGCCCAAGAGCTGGGGTTTGGACCACAAATTTAGGAACAAAAAACCAATGCACTTTTCTCCCAAGCACGGTGCAGTATTTTTTCTATGTATAGTTGGAACCCAGAGAAGTCCATAATAGGCAACTGAGGTAGTGACACTGGACATATGGGCTTAGAGTACTGGGAACTCCTAACCAGCAGAGCTCCCTATATCCTGATACAAATTCAGAAACATAATCCAAAGCCACATGTAAAGGTTTCAGGATTATAGGCTATTAAATTATAAACAATTACATTAATGGCTATTGGATTATCCATTAGAATGGAGAATTGAGAGGTGACCGGTTTATGCATATAATTTAGTCACTCCTAATACTGGACATTTACGCTTGCGGCAGTCCATTAAATTCATCATCATGTGCTAATGCCCTGTACATTTGTTCTGACTGTTCAGGGCTTTTATTATATATGAAACTTCATCAGATGGGAGAAGGAAGAGGTCAAATGGCACACTTCAGGAAAACAAGCTGTGATCTCAAGTATTACACTTGTAATACAGCCTTTTTGGTGCTCCAAAACTCTCTTCCTGATGCCAGGACCAAGCTCTCTTTGAAGCCATTCATTCAGCAAATACGTAGTGAGGAACTACTATGTGTCAGGCTGGGGGTGGGGGGGAAGAACAGGAGACAGATAAACCTCATCTCATTCTCATGATGTTTACTGTCTATTGGGGAAGAGGCATTATACAAATAAGCATAAAAATAAATGTCATTGTACGTTGTCTTAAGGACTAGGAAAGAAAAGAGCAGGGTATAAAGAGCAGGGTCTTTCTGTTGACTTGAAATGTTCTCCGCAGTGAGAACATTTACACAGAGACTTTGCTGATGGGGTTCTTGTTTTGAACATTCTGGTGGCATGGGAGAGGGGTAAGGGACTTAAGAGTTCTGTCTGGGTGTTTGAAAGGGTGATGTCAAGTAGGCAACTGAACAGCTGAATCAGGAGAGGAGTTGATTTGGGAGTCAGCGGCAGGGAGGCACTTTGCCCTTCCCCTGGATGAGATCAGTTAGGGCTGGAGCATATGTAGCAGGACAGTCAGGGGCCGAGGCCTGCAGCCGGGGCCACCCACATGTTGAGCTCACAGAGAGGTGTCAGTCCTGGAAGTTGTCTTCGAACAGTGTTTTAAGAGTTGGCAATGTGAAAAGTGCAAAAATCAGAAAAGCAGTTCAGGGCCTCCAGGACCTATTTGACTCCTCCCTCCATTCCCCAGGAGCCAGGCAGGACGGGCGGTCTGCAGGTCAGAGGGTGAGTTGAACTGGGGCTCTCAGAATTTAAACAGTTGCCCTTGTCTGGGACAATACTTCGTGACTCTAAATGATTACTTTCTCTTCCTTCCTCAGTCCCTAACTCAGACTCAAGCTCTTTGCCCCTGGAGCTCTGAAAGCGTATGGGTGTTTAGACAAAGCCAAGTAAACCAGTTCACACAGATGGATGAATAATGTTGACCAGTTAGTTCTCTTTGACACATATTACTAAAAAGAGGCAAAGCTAACCCTCTAATCTATGTGGTGCCAGGCACCCTGTTATACCTCTGGCCCTGCCCGTGAGATGGCAGACGCACTAAGGTGTACTACATTCTGTTCCCTGCACTGTTCCTAAAGCAGCTTCTTGTCCTCCTTCATTTCTGAATCCCCAGAACCTTGGAAATCTTCAGAATTTTCATAGTGGTTCCTTCGGCACCAGTGGCCTTGCCTCCAGCAGTTACAATAGCTAACATTTATTAAGCACTTACTATGCCACTTTCCATGGGTTAACCTCATTTAAATGTCACAGCAACCCAATGAGGTTGGGTCAGTCACTCTTCTCACTGTGGGTGAGGCTGGTGTCCCACCAGCTGCTGTGGGCACCAGTCAGTGGGCTGGAATTTGAAACAAGGTCTTGCTCCCAGTCCCACACTCAGGGGAGTATGGGTGGGGTATAAACCCGAGACTGCCCATGTTTGGGTTTACTGTCCTGAGGGTACAAAAATGAATCCCTTTTAGTGCTGCTTATGGTTGGGAGGAAAAAAAGAAAGTTCTGGTTCTCCGAGGCAGCTCTTACTGGGCCTGGCTCAATCTGACCCTCTTCTGAGGGTTTGAGAGGACAGCCCAGGTCAAGCCCTGTAGTTGCTGATCACAAACAAGATGGAGTTACGTGGGATGTCAGCTTCTGACTCTTGGGAGAAAGAAAATGCATCTTAAACTTCTAGGATGAGGCTGAAGGCACAGTCTTCTCAGGCCAAACCTTTGGGGTAGAACTGAAGGAACTACAAAAGAACATGGAAGCTTCCCTCACCATTCTGAGGTATCTGAATGCTTCTCTCTCTGGAACAGAGCCTGGGGAAGGCGCCATAATCCTGCCTCTCCTGACTGGGAGGCCCAGCTACACTTTGTAAAACAACCCCAGAGCTGTCTGATTTGAAGCATGTACCAGCTCGTCCGTGGAAGACAGTAATTACCTCCAATTCCAGTTAGGAAAGCTGAAACCTGCCTTTTTCATGCCTCAAACAATTATCGAAGTGCCTTTTGAAGCTCTGGGTAGAAGAGAAAAGCAAAACAAATCAGAGCCAATTAGAGCCTGGGATTTGAGGGTGGCTTAGTTTTGTGCAGTGGGACTTGGGAGGAACTATGGGAGCGGGTCAGAGGTCACCCCAAACCTACAGCTGCCAACCAACTTTGCCTGTGCCAAAAGACCATTATTTTGCATTTAAAATCAAGGCCCCTCTCCCTGGCTCAGAAGCAATTTGCGGGAAGAGCCTCTGCATGAGCTGTGAAGAAGCCTCCCTGATTAGATAAGGCCTGGAATGCATTTGATGTTGAGCAAAAAAAACGGCTCCCTGACAGCTTTTCTTTCTTGCCTTTAGAATGTTTTTCCCTCAGCTGAAACTTGGTGAGATAAACTGAATCCCCAGGGACTCTTCTTATTTTTAGGGTACATATTTGAGGAATTTATGTGACTCATGTACCATTTGGAGTTAAAGTTCTTGAGCCCTGAAGGTCTTCCAGGCTCAGTGGTAGAATCTGGTGGTTCGGAGGCAGGCTGCCATGATGGCAGAAAGCACAACAGCAGACGTGAGGTCAGAGGATGACTGGCAGCCTTGGGGTAGGGTGGGAAGCTCATCCTTCTTCACAGAACATATGGACTGCTCCATGATATTCAACACTGTGCCTCCAGTACAGAGTGGGAAGTGCATTTGGGGCATGGAAGGTCAAAGCCAGATTAGAATGAACTTGGCCAAGATAGGTTTTTCATAAGACAGACTGTCTGGGTGGCCATTTGAATTAATAGGACTGGACTGATGGTCAGTGCAACACAGCTCTGTCTAGAAAGTTCCCTTTTGAGTTTGGTTTAGAATTAGGGTAAACAGTGGATACCAAAGCACTCAGAGAGAACTTACTCTGCCTTATTTATGTCCCTAACCCGAGCTGAGTCAAGGACCTTTCTCTTGGCCATGGCATAAGTACTCAGCTCTCCATTTACTAGTCACTTACGCACCTGACAGTGGGCCTTGATGTCTACCCTTAGCTACAAGAAATGGCTTTTGGTGGGGGTGGGGGGAGCAGATATTCCTCTGTATACACAGGAGATTGGTTCTAAGACCAAAAATAAAAGGATACTGAAATTTTTAATTTTAATTTTTTCAAGCTGGACAGACTGCAATGGAGAGATGACCATAGCAGAATGTGAAAGACAATTGTGTGGAGAGAGTAAACCCTGCCTGGGCTGGGGCTTGGGACCTCACTCTATGCCTTCCTGACAGGGCTGTTTCAGGATCAAGAGATAGAAGCTCATTTCACTCTGCATCCTCCCCCACCCCCACTCCCTAGTACAGGGCTCACACTGGTTTAAAGTTGTGCCTAACAGATCCAAGGTACATGACACAGGAATGTTCTGGACACCTTCTGTTGAGATTTTATAACTGAATTATCTGTGAAGAATGTTCACATTCTGTTACAGACTGCCCCTGGTGGTCACTGCTCAGGGGGATTCCAGGCTGCCATGTCAATGATTCAACCCCACAGGTTGGCTTTGTTTTAGGTTCTGACAGGGAACAGAAATGTTGCAGCTCTAGAGTTCAATTTGGGGAGTTTTCTTGAGAAGATGGGTACTTCTCTTACTCCTTAAAAAGTATTTACATGATTTCCCACCTTTTGCTCTGACACAGGCCCCCAGTGACCCCTCTGCATGCAGCAGACACCATCAGCACCTTAGCAGGCCCTCAATTGGGTTAAGAATGCCCATGATGGGAGCTTTTCCATTTGGTGTTTATGATAGGCAGGGTAATGGCCTTCCTAAGGTGTCCACGTCTTAATTCCTGGAACCTATGAATGTGTTTTATGAATATGGAATTAAGGTTGCTAATCAGTTGACTTTAGAATAGAGAGATTATCCTGAATTACATAGGTGGGTCCAAAGTAATCACAAGCATTCTTAAATGTAGGAAAGGGAGGCAAAAAAAAAAAAGTCAGTATTAAAGTGATGTTATGTATGAAAGACTCATGGGCCTTTCAGCTTTGGAAATGGAAAGGGCCATGAGGCAAAGAATGTAGACAGCCTCTAGAAGCTGGGAAGGCAAAAAGAAGTGGCTGTTCCCCTTGAGCAGTGTTTTTCAACCTTTTTTATCTCACAGCACACTTGAACCTATAGTTAAACTTCCGTGGCACACTTAAATTATGTTGCTCAAAAAAAAAAAAAAGATTAAAGAAAAAATATACTTAACATGTTTTGAACTTCTTTGGAAAATAATTTAATTAACGATCTTTAAAAAAAAATTTTTTTTTGAGACAGAGCCTCAAGCTGTCCCCCTGGGTAGAGTGCTATGGCATCACAGCTCACAGCAACCTCCAACTCCTGGGCTCAAGCGAGTATCCTGCCTCCGCCTCCCAAGTAGCTGGGAGGGACCACAGGTGCCCTCCACAACGCCCGGCTATTTTTTGGTTGCAGTCATTATTGTTGTTTGGCGGGTCCGGGCTGTATTCGAACCCACCACCTTAGGTGTATGTGGCTGGCGCCTTAGCCGCTTGAGCCACAGGCATTGAGCCGATCTTTAAAATTTTTCATGGCACACCTAAGATCCTCTCACTGCACACCAGTGTGGCATGGCATACTGATTGAAAAATCACTGCCAGAGCCTCTAGAGAGGAATATCACCCTGTGGACCCCTTATTTAGCCCAGTGAGACAGCTGTCAGAACTTTGGCCTTTAGAACTATAAGATAATAAATTCATGTTACTTTAAGCCACTACATTTGTAGTAATTTGTTACAGCAGCAATAAGAAATTAATTCATGGCTTGGCGCCTGTGGCTCAAGCAGCTAAGGCACCAGCCACATATACCCAAGCTGGTGAATTCGAATCTAGCCTGGGCCCGCCAAACAACAATGATGGCTGCAACAAAAAATAGCCGGGCATTGTGGTGGGGCGCCTGTAGTCCCAGCTACTTGGGAGGCTGAGGCAAGAGAATCATTTAAGCCCAGGAATTGGAGGTTGCTGGGAGCTATGATGCTATGGCACTGTATCCAGGGTGATAGCTTGAGGCTCTGTCTCTCAAAAAAAAAAAAAAAAAAAAGAGGCTCGGCGCCTGTGGCTCAATCAGCTAAGGCGCCAGCCACGTACACCTAAGGTGGCGGGTTCGAATCTCCAGCCCGGGCCCGCCAAACAACAATGATGGCTGCAA
>CAUYQV010088031.1:0-17782 GCA_963574575.1 Galagoides demidoff
CCCCCTGGGTAGAGTGCCATGGCATCACAACTCATAGCAACCTCCAACTCCTGGGCTCAAGCGAGTCTCCTGCCTCTGCCTCCCAAGTAGCTGGGACCACAGGCACCCGCCACAACACCCGGCCATTTTTTGGTTGCAGCCATCATTGTTGTTTGGCGGTCCCGGGCTGGGGATTCGAACCCGCCACCTTAGGTGTACGTGGCTGGTGCCTTAGCCGATTGAGCCACAGGCGCCAAGCCTGCAAGTGCTTTTTTTAAAAAATCAAATTAATTAGTTGTTTTTAACCTAGAATCAAGAGCCTTCAGCTTTTAGCCATATTCCATGTGTTAAGGTCAGTTCAGACTGCCAGTTCATTTACAAATGGGCATTTTATCATATAACAATTTTTTTTTTTTTGTGGAGACAGAGTCTCACTCTATCGCCCTCGGTAGAGTGCTGTGGTGTCACAGCTTACAGCAACCTCCAACTCCTGGGATTAGGCAATTCCCTTGCCCCAGCCTCCCAAGTAGATGGGACTACAGGCACCCACCACAACACCCAGCTATTTTTTGTTGCAATTTGGCCAGGGTCAGGTTTGAATCTGCCACCCTCAGTATATGGGGCCAGTGCCCTACTCACTGAGCCACAGGTGCCCCCCAATCATATACAATTTTGAGGGCAGCACCCATAGCTCAATGGGTAGGGCACCAGCCACGTACACTGAAGCTGACAGGTTTGAACCTGGCCCAGGCCAGCTAAAACTACCATGACAGCATAGCCGAGCATTGCAGCAGGCGCCTGTAGTCTCGGCTACTTGGGAGGCTGAGGCAAGAAAGTTGCTTACGACCAGGAGTTTGAGGTTGCTGTGAGCTGTAACACCCTGGCACTCTACCCAGGGTGACAGCTTGAGACTCTGTCTCAAAAAAAGAACAAAAACAATTTTGACCTATCCCATGTGCCAAGGCACTGTGTTTTTGTATATACACATGAGCATATTTTGTGTACACTGAAGCTTTGCTTTGCTTCTCAGCCAACTGCTGGACTACTGAAATTGATAGGTCCTGACAAGGCAGCCTGATAACGGAGGTTGGCTGAAAGCCAGACCATCTCCTAAGACAACCACTGTCACCTTTCACTAAAGAGAAAGGGAGTAAAGCAAGGCCAGAGTTTCGGTGAAGGCTGGCAAGAGCAGGAAGGGAGGAAAATGGCAACACAGTAATGATGTGTACCTAGCAGATGCCTTTCTTTTATGCTTTAGAAGACAAAATGGAGCTGATTACCAGTGAACAAGCTTTATCAGCCTGTTGCTCCTCATGGCCAATTGTGTGGTAAGTGGTTGATCTGCACAGTCATTTCAAGTGCTTGCTGTGGTTAGCCACTATAGTTTAAGGAGGCTGTGTGAGAGTTAGACTTGACCAAACATACACAGACAGGGCAAACACCTCTTCAAATCACCTTTACCAACCCATGACAAAGGAGACAAAGCAGCTGTGGTGGAAAATTCTCTGATCAATATATTGCTACATCTTCAACCATTCAGTTGCCTAAGCAAGAAACATAATGATTGTTATCTTCAACAGCTGCCTCTCTACCCAGCATTCATCACTCTGTCCTATAGTCCATACTTCCCAAATGTGTCCACTTCTCACCACCCTCATTGCCCCCCTCCACTAATCTGAGCCATTATTACCTCCTACCTTGATTATTGCAATACATTCCTAACTGAGTACCCAGCTTTATCAGTGGGTCCAGGCTTTCTACACAAGCAAAACTTAAGGACACTGTGTTTCCCCCAAAATAAGACCTACCCAAAAAATAAGCCCTAGTAGGATTTCTATGCATTTGTTAAAATAAGCCCTACCCCGATAATAAGACCTAGTGATGGGGATGGCTATGCAGATATGCATTTCGGGGCAGAGCAGTAAGGAAGACTGGAATATCTTTTATCTGCCACAGCTCCTTTCTCCAAGCTGTTTGCACTTGTGCGGGTGGGGGTGCTTGTGTGTGTATGGTAACCATGGTCACAGGCATCCTATTGTGCACGTACAAATGGCTAGGGGAAAGGAGTTCATGCATCACTAGCACCAACCCTACCAACAAGGTCGGCTCCCCCTATCAGGTTCCAGAAGAAGATGACTTAACTGTATTTGAATAAATGTAGTATTATACTTAATAAAAATAAGACATCCCCTGAAAATAAGCCCTGTTGTGTCTTCTTGAGAAAAAATAAAAATAAGACAGTGTCTTATTTTCAGAGAAACATGGTAGTAAGCAGGCTATTGAACCTGTCTTAAAATTAAACTTATACAGCAAACACATTATTTCTACCTTGAGTGTAAGTTTGGGGTACAGTGAAGAGGTTTCTGACTAGGCTGGTGGAAAGTGTCCTGCAGGTGTTTTCACATGTGTGATGAGATGAGTGGTTGTATCTTAACACTCATTTGAAGTTATTTCTGACATTAGCAGCTATAGTATAAATAAGTTCTGTGAGAGTTTGTAAGGCTATTTTTCACTTAGATTGTACATTTGGTAAGCAGGACTGGCTACATAATTTGCAGAGCCTATTGCAATATGAAAATGTAGGCCCTCTTGTTCAAAAATTATTAAGAATTGGCCAGGTTCAGTGGCTCATACCTGTAATACAGCACTCTAGGAGGCCAAGACAGGTGGATCGCCTAAGCTCAGGAGTTGAAGACCAGGCTGAGGAAAAGTGAGACTCCATCTCTACTAAAAATAGAAAAACTCGGTTCAGCACCTGTGGCTCAAGTGGCTAAGGCGCCAGCCATGTACACCTAAGGTGGTGGGTTTGAATCCAGCCCGGGCCAAACAACAATGATGGTTGCAACCAAAAAATAGCTGGGCGTTGTGGCAGGTGCCTGTGGCCCCAGCTACTTGGGAGGCTGAGGCAGGAGACTTGCTTGAGCCCAGGAGTTGGAGGTTGCTGTGAGCTGTGATGCCACAGCACTCTACCCAGGGGGATAGCTTGAGGGTCTGTCTCAAAAAAAAAAAAAATAGAAAAACTCACCAGGCATTGTGGTGGGTGCCTATAATCCCAGCTACTTGGGAGGCTGGTCAAAAGGATTGCTCAAGCCCAAGAGTTTGAGATTGCTCTTGAGTTATGACACCATAGCACTCTACCCAGGGTGATAGAGTGAGACTGTCTCAAAAGAAGAAAAAATTATTAAGAATTTCAAGACAGAGTATCAAACTCTTCTGAGTGCAGGCCCTTCACAACTGAATAGGGTGCATATCCATAAACCTGGCTCTGTTAGTGCAATTTAGGGTGAAGTGATTGTGTGTATGTAGAAGGAGAGAGTTTTAGAGGGACTAGATGCTCTCCAGTCTCTCTAGGTTTCCACCACTGCACTGCTTCCCTTCTTGCTCCTCTGTAATTCAGCCACCACATTTATTTATTTATTTATTTACTGAGACAGAGTCTCACTTTGTTGCCCCATGTAGAGTGCTGTGACATCACAGCTCATAGCAACCTCAAACTCTTGGGCTCAAGTGATTGTCTTGCCTCAGCCTCCAAAATAGCTGGGCCTATAGCTAATTCTGTTTGTTTTGTTTTAGAGATCGCATCTTGCTCTTGCTCAGACACGTCTTGAACTCCTGAGCTCTAGTGGTCTACTGACCTAGGCCCCCTAGAGTGTTAGGATTGCAGGCATGAGCCACCATGCCTGGCCACCCACCACATTTAATAGCCAAAATAATCCTTTAAATAAATGTATATCAGATAAAGTCTTTCTTGTCTTTAAACCAATAGCTTCCCATGTCACTATGAATGAAATGCAGAATCTTCAACATGTTTCAAAGTGTCCTTTTTACTTGGACCTTGATGACCTCTTTAATCTCATTTCATGCCACTCCTCTTCACTCAGTATATTCCAACCAAACTGGCCTCTTTTTGTTTTCTGTAAAATACAAAGTTCTTTCCCATCTCTAAGGCTTTGTACATGTTGTTTCCTCCATTTAGATCATTAAATCCCCCTAGTCTTCCATTTTCTTCAGAACATTTACCACGACCTATAATCATGGATTTATTCCCAGCAGGATTTGTTTCCATCCAGTTGCCCCACTAGGCTGTAAGCTTCTTGAGGGCAAGAGTGACGATTGCATTCGTGATTACTGTGTTTACAACTTAGTGGTGGAAACATAATACACGATCGGTAAATATTTGTTGAAAGAATGGATAAACTTCCAAATCATTCAAGCCCATATATGTAGTATAAGAATTGCTTTATTCTGGTGGTTTTTTTAATTTAATAGAGAACAGGAGAGAACTGGAGACAGGAAGGATGATGGTTGCTCCCATTAATACCCTTCTCTTTAGCTAAGGGTAACCCCAAAAGGTCTAATCATCTCTCTCTCTCTCTCTTTTTTAGAGACAGAGTCTCGCTCTATGGCCCTTGGTAGAGTGCTGTGGCATCACACAACTCACAGCAACCTCCAACTCCTGGGCTTAGGTGATTCTCTTGCCTCAGCCTCCAGAGTAGCTAGGAATACAGGCGCTGGCACAATGCCTGGCTATTTTTTTGTTGCAGTTTGGCCAGGGCCCAGGTTTGAACCTGCCACCCTCAGTATATGGGGCCGGCGCCCTACCTACTAAACCACAGGCACCGCCCTAATCATCTCTTTTATCACCCATTCATGAATGTCATTGATTGCGTCTCATCAGTAGTAAATTTCTTTTGAAGTCATTTCATCTTGTTCCATTATAGCTGTTAATATAACAAGCTTCTTTTATGTTACCACCTACTCTGTCTCCTCTTTCCTTTGTCCTGCAGCAATTCACCTTCTTTAAGCTTCAGGAAGGTTTGCCTTCTGGCTATGTCTAACTGTTTCTGTTTTGTGTAGGAGAGCAAAAAAGAAAGCTGCCAAAGTATTACTTATCTTTATGCTGACAGTCTGGAAAATATTTTACCCTAAATAGAGAGGTTTAACTGTCCTCCCTGCATCCACTACTCCAAATCAGACAGAAATTTAAAATATAGAAACAGTACTTTTTATTTTGTGTCAGGGTTTTTAACTTGGTGAACCTCCTCTGTGCCTATTTTATGCTTTAATTGGTTTATGCAAATCTTCGTTTTTCTGGAAAGTCTCTATATTTTTATTAGTTCCTTAGAGAAGCTAGAAACCCAAAAAAGTAACTTGGGCTTTGCATCCTGTTTTACTTCTCCCAGTGAGTGACCAAATCCACAAGGTTGCTGTGGCCCTTCTCTAAACAACTTTGTGCTCTGACTTCAGGATGTATCTTAAACCCTGTTTTCAAATGAACTTTGTAAACAAGCCTCTAGGCTAACAGGCATCTTAAACTATATAAATAATAAATACATCTTAAAATTTCCTGTTTGAAAAAAGCAGCACCTGAGATAATTATGCAATGCACTTACTATTCACATTTTAGTTATTGTTATATCACTAATACCGTTAATATTTATTACTTCTCATTGCTTTTTGGAAAGACCTGAATGTGGTCACCTTGGCTTTGCTTTAGGAACTGGGTCCATAGCATTAGCTGAGAAACCATGACTGCACATTTTTTTTAAAAAACTGCAAACATTACTAAGTCTTGGTAAGGCCTAAGAATCATTCAGTGGAATGTGAAGAAGTTGAAATACTGTTATGCAACAAGCCCTTAGCATATGTGTACTTATGTCTGTATATAGGATATCAGGATATACACATTTATTACAATGGAGGTTTGTTTATAGTCTGACATCTTAAATTCCTAAGTACAAAAAAAAGTGGATCTTTATTAACCAGGACTTCTTTTCTTTTTTTTTCTCTTTTCTTGCCAATGAGATTTTAAAGATGTTTCTTCCTTCACTTCCTTCCTTCCTTCCTTGTACTGTCCAGGTTCAACGTGAATCCACAATCACTGCAACTCACATAGATGAAAGCCACGTTAACAAATCACCAGGATCAGAATTCCTGCTGTGGTGTTTCCTTCTAGATAGGACCACTGAACCAAAAATGCATTCTAGTGATTTTTTTTTTGTCTTTAACGATGATTAAGTAAGCAAACTCGAGATTTCATGAGAAAAAAATAGATGCAATTTTTTGTGTGTGTGGCAAATTTTTTTTTCAGCTTAAACCTTACAAAGGGTTGGTGAGCGTTCTGGCCCCCTCCCTGGGGCTCACCTGCTATTGCGCGCGCGCGCGCGCGCACACACACACACACACACACACACACACACACACACACACGCTTCCCAAGATAGTTTTCTAGCAAAATCCTCTGAACTGCCAATCTAGACGGGACTTCCCTTTAAGAAAGAATTGGCTTTGTTCTCAAGCGACAGACGTCTAAGTGCCAGAGAGACAAAGAGCACCCAGGCTGATAAGGCGCGTGCCAAGGCTCTCAGGTGGGAAATCCTGGCACAACCGAGATGCAGCTGGCGTAGGCACTGGAGGTTGGCAGAGTCGAGCCACTGAGACTCCCTCCACTCCTGGGTTTGCTTTCCTTCTGAAGCCACCTGCAGCTCGTAAAGAAGTTTGAGCCAAGAGCACACCTCGAGATCCTGTCCGGTAGAGCTAGAGCTGTCTCCCTAAAGAATCCTGGACTTGCCTGGAAGATACAGCGAGAAGCGCAGGAGGTATAGCCGCAGAGTTCCCTGTAGACTGAACCCCTCAAGACTGGTGGAGACTGGAAGGAACGAGTCCGGACCACGAGACCTTCCCTGGCCCGCTGCCAAATCCCAGCTGTCCTTGACCTCCCCCGCATTCGGAGGCTTGAGCGGGGGAAATGAAAGTAAAACCTGTCCTGGCGCGGACCCAGCTGGAAGCAGGCGACAAGTAGGTCGCATCTTCTGAGAGACTTACAGACAAGCCGTCCTGAACTGGGTGGGTTCAAGGAGCTTGACCTGCAGGGGCTGAAGCGAAAGGAAACCGGAGACTGGAGACTAGAAAAAAGAAAAAAACAATAGTTAGGCTAGGGAGGCTCCTGAAAGCAGCAGGCACACAGCAAACCTGCTGTCTGCAGTGCGCACAGACTAGCGGCCTGACGCAGTTTACTGCGGTGACTGTCCTGCGGCCAGCCAGGCGGGCTGCGCCAGACCAGTTTGCTATGCTGTAAGTGTCAGACCCTCAGCGTCTGAAATCCTTACCAGAGCCAGGACCAGGAATCAGTCCCTCACCCTCAGGGGAAAGTCAGGTTCGCTCAGGTGACTCCCTCCAGAAAGAGCTGACAGAATAAATAACCTCTGCGCGACCATTTCTTCCCCCAGGTGCAATGTCCACTGCTCAGTCCTGAGAGCTAAAAGGCGGCTGAGCCAGCAGTATGGGGCCCAGCGTGACCTAGCTCCCAGAGGTCTTTACACTGGATCTCAGAATCTTTACGGCACAGCAGGTCGGAGGAAGCTTAGAGGTCTGCTGGGGGCAGGCTCTAGATGGGGACACTAGAGAAGAAACGTGACTTGCCCACCTTCACAAAGCGAATTGTAGTAGCTAAGCTTCAGGGCATTCGTGTGAGGTCGTAGGGGATGGGGCACCGGAAACTCACTTGTAAAAAAGCAGGCAGCCCGGCGGTGCTGAGCGTTGCCTCCCAGTTTGGCCCCCAGAAGAAAAGTAAGAAAGTGTAGTCAAGAGGTGATGGAAGAGCACAGATAAGTGACAAACGCATTTGGAGTGATTCATCATGAACAGGCACAAATCCTTGGGCGGGGGCTGGGACTCTCCTCTCCCCTTTGGGGAGATGGTGACCCCAGCCTAGAAGAATCCGGGGCGCGCTCCAGTCGGCCTTGCCTGCTTGTCTGGCCGAGTTAGAACTCTACTGCTCCCTACCTGCAGTGTGACTTTGGGCAAGAAACTTCCCCTCTCTGGACTTCAATTTTCTACTTGATGCAGTGAGCAAATTTGTGTTACCTTCCTCACCTAACTCGGGGTTTGAGCCAAGATTAAAGGAGAGGAGGATGTGGCTGTGCTTTGCACGCTGTAAAGTGATTAACATACGTGAAGCATTAGTGTATTCTTGGCAGTCAATCCTCACGTTTACAATGAATGAATGAAGGCAACCAAGCAAACTCTCAGGTTATAACCTTATATGGCATAATTGGATTGCAAGGGGGTAAAACGAAAAAAAGAAGTCTTTCTAATTTTGGTTATTCCTGTATTTCCAAATAAGCATGTAAATTCTGGCACTTCTGATACTTCCCCCCACCAAATCCCAATTCTCAATTCAGTCTTTCTGAGCCTTGCCCCTATTGTGAAATCTTACTAGTCCATCCCGAAACCCGGGGTTTCGGCCGTTCTCAAGGGGCTAGCGAGCCCTGCTCCCGGAGTTCTTCTCTGTGCACTGTCCCAGCAGCTCGGCGGGAGTCTGGGGTCGCGGCCAGGTCAGACGCCAAGCCGGCAGGGGGCGCGGTCCACTCTAGGCCACAGCTCCGCAGGTCCCGGACTCGGACCATCTGCGCGGCACCCCCTTGCGAGCTCTCTCTTTTCTTTGCCTGGAGGCGCTGCATTCTGCGCTGCATAGGTCCAGAGTAAAGACCCCAAGAGGTTGTACTGGCCCTCCTTAGCCCTGGCTTACTGTCTGAACACTGCGCCCAGAGAGTTAGGGCTGTGGCAGTTCCAGCACTAACCTCCCGGCGACCATCTCTGTGTCTTCTGGGCACGAAAGACACCCCCCTTCCCCCCTCACTCAACTCTCACCCCACCTCTACCCCCAGCCCTACCCCCACCCACAAGCAAGCAATGCGCGCTCCCGACCGCAGAAGCGCGTGCGCCCGAGAAAGAAAGGGAGGGCGGCGGGGCACCGAGGCCCCGCCCCCGCCTCCCAGAGCTCTTATAAAGTACAGGAACCGGCATTAGCCCCTCAGTGGTTTGTTGGTGACACCAGACAGAACAGCTCAACCCTTGCCTCTTCTGGCTTCTCACCGCGGCAGGGCTTGGACTTTGGGGTTTTGCCACTGCCAGACAGGCGTCTTGGACTTTCTCCTTCAAGTACTTGGCCGAACACTTTCTTAGCAGGTAGGTGCCAGGGCAAGTTAAAGGGGTTGGGAGTGAGTTGCCAAAGCCGGAAACTGGGAGAGCTGGGTGAGGGGAACAACCCACCTTGGGGGAGCCTCTGAAGGGTACATTTCACATCCCAAGCCCAGCTCCTGTACAGCTGGAGCTTCAGCGACTCAATCCCCTTTGCTCTGCTAGTCAAGTTCCAAGTAGTTATGCAGGGCTCCTTTGGGAGCCTGGCAAGGTGCAGCTGCCTCCCCTCGGGGCCTGTCACCCGCCTGGCGGGTGCAAACTTCTCTGGCGCCTCTCTGCGCCCCGGGGAGATAAGCGTCTGAGACAGAGCGCGGGCTAAGCCCGCCAGCACTGAGGCCCCCGCCCGGGCTGTACAGCTGGCCCGGATGCTCACGCTCGGCTTCTGTCTCTACTTTTCCAGGATCTGCACATCGCCGCTGAGATGAAGCTGATTTCAGTCGCCCTGATGTACCTGGGCTCACTCGCCTTCCTAGGCGCGGACGCTGGGAGGCTAGATGTGGCGTCAGAGTTCCGAAAAAAGTGAGTCCTGGGCAGCAGCGCCTTCCGCAGTCTTGGTACCTGACAGACCTGGAGCTGACTGTCGGTCCCAAGGGTTTAGAGGTGAATGGGAGCAGGGACGGGCCGGCACGTCGCCTGGACGCAAGCAAATCGCCTCGTCTTGTGTTTTCCAGGTGGAATAAATGGGCTCTAAGTCGTGGGAAGAGGGAACTGCGAGTGTCCAGCAGCTACCCCACCGGGCCCGCTGACTTGAAGGCCGGGCCTGCCCAGACTCTCTTTCGGCCTCAGGACCTGAAGGGCGCCTCTCGAAGCTCCCAGGACAGGTAATTACTCCGTACAGCTCCGGGCAGGGCTCCAGGGGAAGTGCGCGGGCAGAACTCTCCTCCACTATCCTGGCATTGGGGATCGTCAGGTCTAGATGGCAGCTAGGATGCGGTTTCCATCTCTCTCTGGTCCTAGAGACTCTGATTCCTGGTGGCTGGTACCAAAGCCTTGCTTGATGGGGTCTTAAGTTGTCTTCCTTCCTCTCTCCAGCAGTCCTGACGCCGCCCGCATCCGAGTTAAGCGCTATCGCCAGAGCATGAACAACTTCCAGGGCCTCCGCAGCTTTGGCTGTCGTTTCGGGACGTGCACCGTGCAGAAGCTGGCACACCAGATCTACCAGTTCACAGACAAGGACAAGGACGGCGTCGCTCCCAGGAACAAGATCAGCCCCCAGGGCTACGGCCGTCGGCGCAGGCGCTCCCTGTCAGTGGCTGGCGGGGATCGGACTCTGTCTTCAGAGCCACAGGCACGCCGGTCTCCAGCCTTAGGGGTGCACCAAGGGCGTGCCACTCTCCTTAGGATATAGGCTCCTGTGGCAGCAGCAAACAATCGCGCAAGCATCCCGCTGGTGCCTGCCAAGACGGAGGGCTTACCGAGCAGTGTAGGGTCCCGGCCGTGGCAGCCCTCCTGAGACCCTGAGTGTGGGAGGCACAGTCCAGCAGAGAGCTCTGGCTTTGCAGGGGTCCCTCCTGGGGCAGCGTTCTCTTTGCCCTGATGAGGGCTCGGTGCCCCAGGGGGGCAGAAGAATCCGAGGGAGTGTCTGCCAGGCTTATACATAGGAGAAACTGAGAATTAAATGCTGAGACCCCTGGGTTAGGAGTCTGAGCCACTGCTGTGCCCACCCACAAACTGATTTCTCATGGGGTGTCACCCACCAGGGCGCAAGCCTCACTATTACTTGAACTTTCCAAAACCTAGAGAGGAAAAGTGCAATGCGTATTGTACATACAGAGGTAACTATCAATATTTAAGTTTGTTGCTGTCAAGATTTGTTTTTGTAACTTCAAATATAGAGATATTTTTGTACGTTATATATTGTATTAAGGGCATTTTAAAGCAATTATATTGTCCCCTTTCCCCTTATTTTAAGACCCCAATGTCTCAGCGAGGTGTAACGTTGCTTGTGTTGCTAGATGTGTGGAGAGTGTGTGTGTGTGTTTGTGTGTACGCGCGAGATGGAGAGACTGATTACCTCTTGTGGAAGAAGGAAACACCGTGTCTCTGTATAATCTATTTACATAAAATGGGTGATGATATGTGAACAGCAAACCAATAAACTGTCTCAATGCTGATTCATTCTCGGCTTTGTCCAAGGAAGGAAGGTGCCCCTGGTCCTAGCCCACCCAGGAGCCTTAGAGTCCCACCACCCAGCTTGGGTTGGCTGCGCTCTCGCGTGCTCGCCCCTCTTTGCACTGGCCGAGCTGTCACGAGCTCTGTCTTCCGTGTGGGGCGCGCAGAGCGCGTGTCCTGGGTGCGAATCAGGACTTCGCGGAGACGCCCGAGGTCACCGCCTCGCGTGGCAACCAGGCGGGGCGGAGTAGGGTGAGCCCTAGTAGGGAAGCGAGCCTGGACTCTCTGGGTTGCGCAACCGAGTGTCAGATTTATAGAGTTCATCATGGAACTCGGCGCGAAAGCGCGCCTCGGAGAGTTGGGGTGGTCTCCGAGGCCTTTTAAGTGAGGAGTTTCCCCTGCCCACCGCGGGTGTTAAAAGTTAGAAGCTGCCCAAGGAAAATGTTCGAACTTCTACGGGAAACCGGCAGCCAGTTAACCCCAGTCCTCGCCCGCCCTGCGCTCCAGATAGCCCGGGGGCTCAGAAGCGAGGCTGCAGCGCCCCCTGCCGACCGACGCAGATGGTCCCCAGCGCCTTCAGACAGTACGTGCGGTTTAATAAGTGCTCCTACGTGGGAGTCAGCACACAGCCTTAATGAAAGAGGAAAGAAAAAAAAAAAAAAGAAAAAACAGTTTGCAGATGCCAACCGGGACTAGTCCCCTCCCCCCCAAGACCTGCACCGCAGCTTGCAGTTCTGGGACAGTGACTCAGCGCCTACACGCTGCGCAGCGTGCAGCTGCTGCCGGAGGCGGGCGGGAAGGACGTGCCGCCGGAACCGTGCGCCTCGGAGGGCTTGAGACCTTCATTGTTCCGCCTCCCCTTGCCACTCACCTCTTCCTTCCTCATTCCCAAGCTTTTTTCATTTTTTTCCCCCCACTTCTCTCCAGCCTCCCCTTCTCTCCCTCCTTCCTTCCTCCTCCTTGCTTTCTTTGTATGCCTTACCATCTTAGAAGGTTGACCCCCCCCCGCTCCGGTGGTAGATGCTGAACACTAAGCTCCGGTTGATTGAGTGAAGGGAACGGTTCCAACAGAATAGTTCCAACAGAAGCGGAGGGGAGGAGAGACAGTGTGCTTATGGAGGAGGCACCCCTGATTTTCATTTCCCTGCACCGTTTGCTTGAACTAAAATCCTAAGGACCCAAGATGGTGATCAGCTGCTTGTCCTTTCCAGAAAATTTCCCTGCTCTTTACACTTCAAAGCATGGCTGAAATGACCGTGCTTCTAGGGTGATCTCACAAATCGTCCTGGTGAAGAAAACCTGCAGGTGAATTTGGAGAATAGAAATGTTCCTTCCTGAGGCTTTTATCTCAATTGCACTTTACAGGGCCCCCTCTGAGAGAAGAAACCTGGGTACACACTGATAGGTCCTAAGCTAGGGGACCACCCTCATTCCTAAGTAGTTTCCATTTGAGAGAAAGGAAGACCCTAGCACACGGAATTTCCTTCAAATCATACAAAACTTCTGGGGCACCTGGCTGTCAACTGTGTCAGTCCTCACACGGCTCCTTGTTCTGTTTGATCTTAACAATTTTGTGAGGTTCACTGAAATTGAGGAGGTTTCAAATGCAGCAACAGACCATCCTCAAGGATCTTTAAATAAATATTCGCTTAGAGGGAACTCTGTGCCAGATACTGAGAAGGTACAGGGCATATATGAATGAAAAGAGTGGCTAAAAATTCTAGTCATGGAATTTCTATGCCCGTGAGTGGGTTCTGGGTGGTCTGAAGGGGCTACAGAAACTGGAGAAAGGAGCAAACACTGAGCCTTGAAGACAGTGGCTGAAGATTAAACATTCACCCTATTCCTTGAGCCAAGGTTTGTCCCATAGCCGCAGAGCCCTCCAGCCAAACCTCACCCTGGCAGAGCTTCAGCCAGCAAACAAAGCTGCCAAATGCAGGTTGGGCAGTAGCTTACAGCTGTTATGAGCAGGGAGCCGGCATCTAGCCTTGCAGAGGGAGTCTCATGACTTCAGACAATCCAAGGCAAGAGAAGGGGATGGTTCAGCTCTGAGAGGAAAGGGGCAGCTGCTCAGCTGGAGTCCTTCCTGCTGAACGTCCTGTGACTGGAGATGTGTGTGAGGAGACAGAGACCCTCCTAAGACCAGACCCGTTACAAGTTTAGGATAACTGAAGGTCACCATCAACCTGGAGCCCAGCTCTGGAAGGTGCTGAAGGGTATCAAGATAGGGTCTCTCGATGCCAAGAACACATCATTTATCACAGTGATGAGTCATTTGTGAGCTGATTCGACCTGTCTGCAGCTGAGAAGTAGTCACAGCTTTTATCTTTGGCTACTGTTGCTGGCTGTGAGAATAGTACCATCCATTTGTAATCAAATACAGGGTATCAGGCAATTTCTTGAAAAGCCAACACCTTGGCTGAAGATGAAGGGTAGTGATGGGGGGAAATGGAAACGGATTCTTTTTTTAGCACTTGCTTGATGTCAGATACTCTCCTAGCCACTTTATATACCTTATCTCCTTTAATTCTTACAATAGCCTTGTGAAGTAGGTGTTTTTATCTCTGTTTATAGATAAGGAAACTGAACCCCTCAGAGACATGAAATAATGTAACCAAGGTCACACAGTGAGTAACCAGTGATGGAGCCTGGATTTGCACCCAAGTGCTACTGGCTATTTTGGTGCTATGAAGACAGGAGAAGTAAAGTGGTGTAATTTTAACATTTAGGTTCTCCAGCCAGATGTCCCCAAAAGTCCTCTAAAACAAGGATGGCTTGTGTAGGTGACTTGCACCTGTGGTTCTGAAAGATTTACATGAGGGCTGGTAGGACTGAGAAGGAGAGCTGCTTCAGCAATAAGCTCAACAAGTGAAAAATAAATAAATGAAGTGAGTTTTAAATTCTTGGTCCTGGTTTAAAACAGAGATTATAAATCAGCCTCTCTCCCCCACCCCTCGCCCCAGAGCTAAGCCACTGACCTCTTTGGTTTGAATTGCCAAATATAGTTAGAACATAAACTGACGGCCTCAAGAGCTGGTTTCTGAGGGAAAGGCCTTCTGAGCTATTCCTGGCCAACAGTCCCACACTGTAGGTCTTAAGTCGCCTGGAAGAACACCTGTGTCTACAAAACTACAAATAGAGTTTCCACCCTTGAGGTGGGACCTTTTGTCTTGGCAACTGCTTGTTCAAGGCAGCTTTTCAGAGGATGTTCTGAGCTGGCTCTGAGAGAGAAAGTTAGAAATGCTGCCCCTCCCTTCCCTAGCCCAGAAGGAGAGGGCCTTGTTATCCTGTGTCCCACAGAGGTTTCTGCCAAAGCCGGTGGGAGGCTCGCTCTTCATTTGCATGAGAAGAAGGGTGTGGCTAGATAGCTATCTGGTGGTCCCACAGGTCTTGTTCCAGAGCTATTTTGGAACATTGTGGAAAAACAATAAAATAACTGTGGCCACACAGGCAGCTGAATTTAGTATGTCATTATACATTTGTCCAACATTAGGAAAGTAGTTCTGAGTATTCAGATACATTTTTAAAACATAAAGAAATTCATTTTACTTATTACACAATATTTATTTAAGCTAGAAAAAAAGATACACCAAAATAACTTCCAGAGATAACCGCTATTAATATTTTAGTATATACACATAACACATGATTTTAAAAATTGAACTCACACATTCCTGCAAATTGTCACTACCATTCTGTGCAAGAGTTCTCTCACTTAAATCATTTTCTTTTTTCTTCTTTCTCTCTATCCCTTCATGCTTCCTTTATGGAATCTTCTTTAATATGTTTAATATTTTGACTTATATATAAAATCTTATGAAATTTGTTATATTGTTTTTAACACCAATATGTTGTGTTAATATTTTTCCTCATTTTCTTGTGTAATATGTTGAGAGATTGTTTCTTCTATTTATTTATTTAGTAGAGGTAATAAGGGCCTGAGTCTGATCCCCACGTTGGCCTCAAACACCTGGCCTCAAGTGATCCTCCTGTCTCAGCCTTCCAAGGTGCTAGGATTACCAGGGTGAGCCACCATACCCAGCCAGATTGTTTCTTTTTACTGTTGCACTTTACTTCATATTATGCATCTTCCATATTTTACTTTCCTTGTCTTTTAATGAGGGATACTTGAGTTGCTTCCAGCACCTCTCTGCCACAAATAATATGTAGACGAACATTATATTTCATGTCCTTTCACATCTTCTATGGACATACATGGAAATTTCTTGGGGGTGTAGATCAGAAATGGCACCATTTAATCAAAAGGTTTCTATGTACAGATTATGCTTAATAGTGTGAGACTGATTTCCAGAATGCCTGTGGCAGTGTTTATTTCTACCAGTAGTGAATGAATACCAGTTTTCACCTCCTCATGTGTTTGCCAATATCGGGATGTGTTATGGTTAAATTTTAAGTGTCAACTTGACTGGACTAACAAATGTCCAGATAGCTAGTAGAACATTATTTCTGGGTGTGTCGGTGAAAGGTATGTCCAGAAGCGATTATTAGCTTTGAATCACTAGATGGAGTAAAAAAGATCCATGCTCACCAATATGGGCCAACGTCATCCAATTTGTTGAGAGCAGAACAAAAAGGCAGAGGAAGGGTACATTCTTTCTCTCTCTTCTAGAGCTGGGACATTCATCTTCTGCCCTTGGACATCAGATTTTCTAATTCTTTTTTTTTTTTTTTTTTGAGATGGAGTCTCACTATGTCACCCTTGGTAGAGTACCATGGCATCACAGCCCATAGAAACCTCAAACTCTGGGGCTTAAGCGATTCTCTTGCCTCAGCCTCCCAAATAGCTGGGACTATAGGCGCCTGCCACAATGCCCAGCTATTTTTAAGTTGTAGTTGTCATTGTTGTTTGGTAGGTCTGGGTTGGGTTTGACCCTGCCAACTCCAGTGTATATGGCTGGTGAGGAGCCAGACCTTCTAATTCTTAAGCCTTCAGACTTATACAGCACCCCCAGCCCCTAGCCTGGGAGTTACACCATCACTTCCTGGTTCATCAGCTTCCAGACAGTGTATCTTGGGACTTCTCAGCATCCATAATTGTGTGAGCCAATTCTCGCAATAAATAAACCCATACATGTCCTATTCATTCTGTTTTCCTGTAGAATCCTAATAAATACGGCATGGATTCTGTTTTCTGATGGTTGCTGTCCTGATGGGTAGAAAAGTAATATTGTTTTAATTTCTATTATTAATTACTTTTGAATTTTGGCATATCATTATTTATTGGTCATTTGTACTTTCCCTAATATGCTGTACAATTAAAAAGAAGTGAGATCATGTTTGCCTATGACTTGCTTTTATTTTTATTTATGTTTATTATTTTTTATTAAATCATAACTTTGTACATTGACGCATTTATGGGGTTTAGGGTACTGCTTTGATATATAATGTGAAATGCTTACATTGAACTAAGTGGCACATCCATCACAATTATACTCATTTCTTAATATTTTGAAATGTACCATTGCATCATGCACATTAGGTGAGGTCCCCCCAAAGACCCTCCCTCCTTCCACATCCCCCCTCCCCTCCCCTCTCTCTCCTTTTCCCTTCTACTTTCTGGACTATAGTTATGTTTTGCCATTCATATGAACATATAGGTGATTATATGTTGATTTCACAGTAGTATTGAGTACATTAGATACTTTCCCCCCCCATTTTTGAGATACTTTACTAAGAAGAATATGTTCCAGCTTCATCCAGGTAAATGTAAAAGATCTTTTTTAATGGCTGGCATAGTATTCCATGGGGTATATATACATACACTTGGGCTGTTTCCATGTCTTGGCTATTATGAATTGGGTTGCAGTAAACATTCTGGTGCAAATGTCTTTGTTGTAAAATAATTTTTGGTCATCTGGGTATATACCCAGTAGAGGAATTGCAGAATCAAATGGTGGGTCTACTTTTAGTTCCTTGAATGTTCTCCAAACTTCTTTCCAAAAAGGTCGTATGCTTGCATTCCCACCAGCACTGTAGAAGTGTTCCCTTCTTTCTGAATCCATGCCAACATCTGTAGTTTTAGAATTTTATAATGCGGGCTAATCTTACTGGAGTTAGCTGATATCTCAAAGTGGCTTTGATTTGCATTTCTCTGATGATTAAGGATGATGAGCATTTTTTCATGTGTTTGTAGGCCATGTGCCTGTCTTCATCAGAGAGTGGCTGTTCAAGTCTCTTGCCCACATAGAAATGGGGTTATTTATTCTTTTCTTATTGATTAGTTTGCATTCTCTGTAGATTCTAGTTATTAGATCTTTGTCAGAAGCATAACCTCCAAAAGTCTTCTCCCATTCTGAAGGTTGTCTGTTTGCTTTACTGACTGTGCTCTTGGCTGTGCAAAAGCTTTTTAGTTTGATCAGATCTCAGTAATGTATTTTTGGTGTTGCTTCAATTGCCCCAAGGGGGTCCTCATAAAATATTCTACCAGGCCAATTTCTTCAAGTGTTTTCCCTGCACTCTTTTCTAGTATTTTTATAGTTTCATGTCTTTTTTTTTTTTTTTGAGACAGAGCCTCAAGCTGTCCCCCTGAGTAGAGTGCTATGGCATCAAAGCTCACAGCAACCTCCAACTCCTGGGCTCAAGTGAGTCTCCTGCTTCAGCCTCCCAAGTAGCTGGGACCACAGGTGCCCGCCACAACACCCAGCTATTTTTTTGGTTGCAGCTGGCATTGTTGTTTGGTGGGCCCAGG
>CAUYQV010088035.1:0-13281 GCA_963574575.1 Galagoides demidoff
CTGTGGTCCCAGCTACTTGGGAGGCGGAGGCAGGAGATTCGCTTGAGCCCAGGAGTTGGAGGTTGCTATGAGCTGTGATGCCATGGCACTCTACCCAGGGGGATAGCTTGAGGCTCCATCTCAAAAAAAAAAAAAAAAAAATTAAAATGTATGCTGCAACATCATTTATATTTATATTCACACAATTAAGAAATCATAACACATTGACTTAGTCTACCACATTGTGATGCAACTTATTGCATTCAGACTTCATAGACGGTTCTCTGTGTATTGTGCTTGCACCTGGCGGTATAAATGAATGATATGTTTGCATATGTGTAACTGGCCCACTTAGCTCTCCCTCTCACATGTCTCATTTATTTAAGAGAAACTCTTAAGCCCTTTTTGTAAAATTTCCTTTTCGGAGGCAATTTTTTTGAAATTATAGACAAATAAACTATTTTTACTTCAAAATGTGCAATAGTCCACACTGATCAATTCCCCGTAAGTATTTTTACTAAAAAATTGATTTATTTGAATACATTTTTCTGAGGTGTATATATTAACAACACTTGTAGAACTAAAAGTAATTTTATTTCATTTCTATTATCATTTATGTGATGCTGCCATCTTGTGGCCATAGGGTCAATCTTTAAAATTACATTCCTGGCCCGTGTATCAGAATGATCCTTCTAAAGCAGTGACTCTTTTATTATTATTATTATTAAATCATAGCTGTGTACATTAATGCTGTCATGGGGTACAATGTGCTGGTTTTATATACAATTTTAAATGTTTTCATCAAACTGGCTAACATAGCCTTCAGAGCATTTTCTTAGTTATCGTGTTAAGACATTTTATAGTCTACATTTAGTAAATTTAAAAGAGTTTAAAGCAAAATAAATCCAAAGCAAGAAGAAGGAAGGAATTTGAAAAGCAAAAAAAGAAAAAACAAGAATAAAACAAAACAAAACAAAAATTAGCTGAAGAGGGTTTCTGATATTCAGGCCTTTAATTGATTTAATCATAAAACAGTATATGTATCCCTGTTCACAAAACATGCAAAATATTAGTATTTGTATTTCACCAAAAATAAAGTGAGTGGATGAGACTATATAGTCATATGTAATAATTGCTACAACATTAGCATATGATGGTCAAGTTTTCAAATAACTCCCTGATATTGGGAAATCTCTGCAGAAGGCACAATTAATTTCACTGCAACAAAACTTGTATTAAGAAAATTGTGGACCTGCCAAATCAACAAACCTCTATTTTGAAATGACGGCTCCTAAATAACATTTAATTACAATAATAGAAAATTCAAAGGTAGAAGGAATGTATGTGTCAATGAAGGAAAGTTATGACTCTATCTTCAGAGTAAAAATTATTTTTCTATTTTTTCTGAGAGGAAAAAAATTGTAGCTTTTTTTTTCCATGTTACTAAATTTCTTGGGGGGAAATGTTAGTATTTAAATGCAGCATCATTACTCTATAAAGCACTACTCATAAATCTATCAAGCTCAAAATAAATTCTGTTAATATTATTCTTCTGTTTTTACTCATCTACCAACCAAGACCTTATTAAAAATTTTAAAACTAAAAAAAAAGTAAATAAATAAAGCAGTGGTTCTCAATCTTCCTAATGCCGTGACCCTTTAATACAGTTCCTCACGCTGTGGTGACCCCTAACCATAAAATTATTTTCATTGTTACTTCATAACTGTATTTTTGCTACTGTTATGAATCATAATGTAAATATCTGATATGCAGGATGTATTTTCATTGTTGTAAAGGGGTATTGACCCACAGGTTGAGAATCACTGCTCTGAAGCTTTTCCTGATAAATTTTCCAATACCAGGGAATGTATTAAGAACTACTTTGTTAACTGTCTCTCACGAGGAAGAAGCCATTGTAGTTCTCTGTGGAATCTGAAATTTTTAGATAATTGACCTGAGAACTTTATCACTTTGTTGGATATCTCATTCTATTTAAATTGATGCTAATTTCTTCCTTGGAGAAAGAAGGAATCACTTTTAAATACTATCTTCACACAAATATATTTCATGATGTTTATCCCATCATGGGCCTGCATAAAATAAAATTATTTATATTAAGATGTTCAACAGTTTTCACATTTTTTAGAATGAACACAGTTCATGGTAAAATATACCGAGATCTAAAGAAAGATAATTGGTGTTTGTCATTATGACATGGTCTAAGTTACAGACTAATGAAAATATTTGGTTAAGTTTAATAATTGCCTTAGAGCCTATATTTAATCATTTTTTCCCTTAGATTAGGCCTTTTATACATGCTAAAATATTCTCACTTTTAAAATTAAAAATCAAGATATGATACCCACATTGTTGTTATGGTACATAAAATATTCCTCCATCACTTTATTCCCTAGTGCCAGGAAAGGCCTAGAGCCCCTCACAGCCTGGGGAAGCATTCTGGGATGACACCCCCCACCCCACTCCCTGCCCCCACCACTTCTCTTCCTAAATTAACATTCTTTTCACCTGCCGGAAGTCATGTAGCCCGTACATACTTTCCTTATCACAGCTTTTCTCCTTAAAGTTAATCCTTACCCCAGGTTAAGATTTATCTTGTTAATGATACTTTATAAATAAAGCTGCTTCCACACTTCAGTGCTGACTGGCAGCAGACAGACCTCCCAACTCCATCCTATCTCTCATCTTGTATATATTTTATATATTTCACTGGACTATCTCTTGAGTGTCTTTCTAATTTCCCACCATTTCCACTTAGGTTTTCTCTCCCTTTTCTGCGCTGTGTCGCAAAACCTTAGGTAGGCCAGAAAGTGGATGGGAACTGTCCCAGCATATCTGATGGGACAACATTTTGTCCTCCCAGCTTTGAATTCTGGCCAGTCCTGACCGAGGTCACCAACATCTTGTTTCATTCATCTCTTCCAGCCTCACATCCTTCTCTTACAAATACTGAAAACTTTAGAGAGAACAGCTTCTCCTTCAGATCCCACTTGGCAGCCTCCTGCTTCTTTCTAACTGATACAATTTGTTAGAAGCAGCAAGAGCCATTTTATTACATTGTTTAAAACATTTAAAAAGCTTTCTGTTCTTAGCTCAGTCAAAATGCATCTTAAACTCAACAATATACATTTCAAAAAATAGTATATATCACAGTTAACCATCAAGAGCATAACTATTATAGATGATACTTTGTAAGATAGGAACTGGTACAGTTACCTGTAGATTTTTAAGAGCTAATGAGAAGAATTAGAAATAAATTACTGAATGTAGCTCTAGTTACAGATATACATATACGTGCATATGTACATAATCATGACTCATTATGAAGCAAATATTTTCTAAAAGTAAGCACTACTTTAGTGGTTGGGGGAATGTAAACGTATTAAAATAGTTTTCAGGCTCAGCGCCTATGGCTCAAGTGGCTAAGGCGCCGGCCACATACACCTAAGGTGGCGAGTTCGAATCCAGCCCCGGCCTGCCAAAACAACAATGGTGGCTGCAACCAAAAAATAGCCTGGCATTGTGGCGGGCGCCTATGGTCCCAGCAACTTGGAAGGCTGAGGCAGGAGACTCACTTGAACCCAGGACTTGGAGATTGCTGTGAGCTATGATGCCACAGTACTCTACCCAGGGGGCTAGCTTGAGGCTCTGTCTCAAAAACAAACAAACAAACAAACAAATAAAATAACTTTCAGTGTAATTTACTGACAAGTATAAGGCTATATACTGTGTTTGACTTAATCAAAATGAAGGGCAGTAGGGCACTGGCCCCATATGCTGGAGGTGGTGGGTTCAAACCCAGCCCCTGCCAGAAACTACAATAAATAAATAAAAATGAAAAAACAAAAAAACAATAAACAAATGAATCTATAGCTCTAGAGGCTGTAATTATTCCTAAATCAAATTATGTTGATCCTTCATACTAAAAGGAACATTGTTCTGAAACCAGCATTTTTCCAAGTTCAACCTGAATAAAATAAGTAATATATGAAATGTTTGATCAATCCCTGATTATGAAAGGACGTGTGTGGACATGTTGGCTACTCACACCCACTTTTGTTGTCCTCCTGCTCTGGGAAGGAGCAAGGTCATCTTTCCCAGTTGTCTTGTGTTATATTAGACCAGGTAGATGACAGCAGCTCGTAGGTTATGGCTAAATGGCTTGTCACATTTCTGGTCTGAAGCATTTGATTCCGGCATGGGAACTGTTCTGCCTGTTTCCTCTGCGGAAGGAAATTCTAGTGGTTGCAATGATGGCATGTTGGAATCTCAATTTGGTTGAATCATTGCCAGGAGGCAGGGAGATCTGAATCCATAATGTGTTGCCTGAACCATAGGGGACTTTGAATCACCCACACACAAATTTTGTTGTTGTTGTTGTTAAGGCACTAAAATTTGGGGCGGGGGGTATTATAATATAACCTGTGCTCACTAATACAAGAGGATGAAAATTTCATATATTGGTGGTTATGCTGGCCACTTATTTTCTGAACTTTGTTTATATAATTTGATACTGTATTACATTCAAATACAGTAGTTCTGTTCTCCTCTCTCTATCCAGAATGTAGCACAAAATATGATTTATTCAGGCCTTCCTACTCAGCCTGAATAAATCATATTTTGTGCCAAATTCTGGGAGCTGTGTTATTTTCTCATTAACCACAAGTTAATGAGATGCCAATTGGGAGCATCAGAAAAGAAGAGAAATGTACTTTGGAAGAATCAAGAGACACATGCTAAGGTGGGGGTGGGGGAATTGGGGGCCTGCAGCCTTGGGCCTCAAGATCCCCAAGGATGGCCCCTTGACGAAAATCCAAACTTTGCAGAACAAATTCTTTTCTTTTTTTTACACTTTTTGGCCAGGGCTGGGTTTGAACCCGCCACCTCCAGCATATGGGGCTGGCACCCTACTCCAGAACAAATTGTTTTTAACAAATATGGATTTAGTCAAAAGGCAGCACTCAAGGACCTAGAAGGCCACATGTGGCTACAAGATGGCGGGTTCCTCAGCCCCTATGGTAAGAATGAATATACCAGAAAAGAAGCAAAAGCCACAGGTGGTCCCCTTCTTCCTCAGAATGCATTCCTAGAGACCCTCTGAATGTTCCCGGTACTGGAAGTGAGAAGCTTTGGTTCTGGGATTATGTCCAATTACTCTGTTTCTCTCTTGGTAGGTCTTAGTTGCTTGTAAAAGAGCTTTAGCTAATCTCTAAGTGGAGGAGGCCTATTTTAGTCTTGTGTACACCGCTAGGCATTCATGAGACTCTTAACATAAGAAAGCCGTTATGAACTCTTTTTTTTAATATGCTCTTGAATTTTGGAGCTCTAGGAGGGCATTTTGGTTTGGTCAAGTATTGACTTACTAGAATTGATGTTAGGAGAGTAAGAGGGTATGACGATGGCTGCCCAATGATGACATTAAATTGGGAAGTCACTCAGCCTTGATGACCGAGTTCCTGGCCAGTAAATTATTAAAATTAATCACTGAAACGGGTAGCATAGTAAACGTGTAGTGTAGCATATTTCACCGTCGTAAGGCCCAAGACTCTTGTGTTGTCTTGGGTTGCCCATCACACCCCGTGTTCCAAATTAATGGCACCACTGACATGCAACTCATAAGAACCACCCTGTGAACAGTGGTCTGTGGAGCTGTGCTGTAAATGCCAGGCACAGAAGGTATTTGATCTTGGGACGTGTTAGTTCCTTCATGCTTTCATGAGGTTTTTATTTAAGGGGGTGGGTAGCTATTATTTCATCATGTGGAAGAAACAGGAATTTCACTGGAATATATTTGATATATTCTATGCCATCAAAAGATTCGACTCAAGTTTTCTGCCAAGTGTCAACTGGGAATTTTCTTTTATTGTATTCCAGTCTTTTTCAAGTTAATCACGATAATAGCTAACACCCAACACTTAATGTGCACCAGGTGGTGCTTTAAGATATTCATGTATAATAATTCAAGAGTTATGTAGCACTATTATTTCTGCTTCTTAGATTGAGAAAGGAACAAAGAGATTAATTGCCTTTTCCAGAATCACAGGGCACATGAGGGTTTGAGTTGCCCTTGGTATTAAACACTCTGGCTCCAGCGTGGTTTTCCCGCAGTCCAGAGGTTTCCCAGCTTCTGACACTGGCTAATTCCATTCCCCTTCACAATCCTTTTACTGAAAAGGTGTTAAAAATTTATTTAAAGAATAAATTTAATTGATGGGTTTCTCTGAAATTACTAACAGATTAGTTATTCTATCCATGCTGGCATGTATACATTAATATGACCAAGGAATGTGAATAATTGATGTATGACAAATATATACATTCGGATTAAAATTAATCATTGAAAAATTTAAAACATTAAAAAAGGGTGTAATCTCAACCTCTTACATTTTTGTTTATGTAATTGCGTAAGTTTTTGTAAATAAAATATATTCACTCTCTCTTGGTTTATTTTTGCTTCTAAGAGGTAGTCTATTCTGATAACAATTCTATTCCAATTCGATGTTTGAACTCTTAAGTAGCAGAACTCATTTGCTTATAGAGTTTGCTTTCATGACCCACCAGAGAGCTATTGTGAAAAATGTAAAGATGATGTGGAAAGAATCATTTGGCTATTTATATGGCTGAGAAAAGAACCAGGAGCTGTCCTGTGGGACATCCTACCAGAACGTGAAGGAGTTAGAACTCACCTCCATCGCTCCAAGTCCACATGCACAGGATGTGCTCTTTTTGGGCCACAGAAGGCTTGAGGAGAAGGATGGAGAGTGGAGGTTGATCTCTAAACAGCTTCTAGATTCTTGAGCTCTAGCAGAGCCTTTTTAGGAGAAAGAGGTCATGGTTAGAAGGGAAATTATAAGAGTTTGGGCATACACAGGTTGGCCAGATTACAAACAACTACATCATGTTAAGGCCCAGACCACTGCTGCCAATGCAGTTTAGAGGTAAGATTCCTTGTGGAAATTTAAGAACAAGGAGCATTCAGGAATGTCTGGATAGAGAATTCTTAGATTCGACTTGAGGTTCATATTCCAAAAGCACGTTGCTGTGGCAGCGGTGGTGTCCATGAGTTGCTTCCAGGATGTCAGACTTCAATAGAAGGGGAAGGAGCCTGGATGATTGTCTCTGGTTTGTGGCACATGTGGTGAGAGATTCCTAGACAGTTAAGGACTGGTGAGGCACAGAGTCCTGGTTAACCCAATATGAAGTCTCATTTTCCTCCCTACTCACAGGGTCCTGGTTTCTAGAGTCATACTTCTATCCAGAAAAAAGATTACATTTCTCATCCTTCTTGTAACTAGGTATGGCCACACTCCTAAATTCTGGATGTTGCCATTTAGCCAGATGACTTTTAGGAGATTTCTGGAAATGCTAGGAAATGAATTCATTTCTTTTAAAGAGAGTTAATGGACATGGTGGTAGGAGGGTCAGCTGCCATTTTGAAATATCAGGTGACCTTAGAATGGAAGTAAAATACTGATTCTGAACAAAACTCAGGTTCCAAAGTGTCTAAGTGTCTGGTTAATGCACTTTATTTGGCTGATATTTCCTGAACTTCCTATCCCTGGGATTGTTTTAAATAAATAAATATATATAATTTTTACTGACATTTTCCTGTAAGGTAGAGATTAGAATTCCTAAAGTTACAGTCGTAGGATGAAGAATCAATCAGATTAATAAAATAATTATGTATCCAAAGCTCAAAGAAGCACAATAGCTTTTTGACTATGAGTTTTATAAACAATAATTAGATTGAAAATCACAAAAATGGCTTGAAGTAAAGAATTATTCAATAATGATTTAAACAACAGTAACTGACAGTCTTCTATAAACAATGTCTGTATAGACGTAGGAGATTTATTCAAGAAAATGAGTAAAACTTGGTGCCTGCTCCCAGGATCACACTTCTGTGCAGAAAGGCATAAAATATTAGGAAAAGTTTAATAAGTGATATAAAATAATTCTAGGTGCCATGAGAATATAGAGAAAGAAGTTATTATGTAATAATTGGGAATTTCAAGTTTTGAGATATATATGCTGGCAATCTCATTTAGTTAAATACCAAGCATGCCATATATCTTTGGCTTGTCTTCATGACTGTGTTAGAGTTCTCCAACAAAATAGAACCAGTAGGTACACGCACACTCATACATACAAAGGTATATTTATAAATTTGTTATAAAAATTGGCTAAGGAGGTTATGGAGGCAAGCCAGAGACCCTAGAGCGACTATGATATAGCTCCAAATCTGAAAACCTGCTGCGTCAATACTGATGAACAGCCCATGTTTCCACTTGAGTTCAATGGAAGAAAAAGACCAACTTCTCAGCTAAGGCAGTCAGCAAGGTAGAATTTCCTCTTATTTAGCCTTTTGTTCTTTTCAAACCTTCAGTCTGGATGAGGTCCACGCCCGTCAGGGAAGGTGATCTGCTTACTCAGTGTACAGAGTTAAAAGTTAATCTCATCCAAAAACACCACATGAGACATATGCAGGGTAATGTTTGACCAAATATCTGGGCACTCAATGGCCCAGGTACATTGATACTAACTTTAACCATCCCCTTGGCAATGTTAAATGTTTAGATTCCTGGTCTTACACAGGCCAGACCTTATTAAAGATTCATGAAACAGACTATCACATAGGCCTTGGCCTAGCCCATGGCATGCTCGGTCACTAGTCAGTTGATACAGAATCTTTGTGTTCCCTCTGCAGACTTGCACAATCCTTGCCCTTCACAGTCATTCCTCAACGCTGCTTCTGCCTTCCCGTACTTACTCTTTGACACATACATTTTCCTCAACCTTTTTCTCTTCCATTTCAATTGCCCAGGCCAATAAGAAAAAGAAAGAGGATGATGAACCAAATTGTGGGAGGGGGAGTCAGGCTGTGTGGTTAGAATAGTGTGATAAATGAGCATGGGCGTTTCATCACCCCATCACCTGATCACCAGGTCACCTAAGGAAAGGACAACTCTAAAGATACTGATCCAGAGCCAAGCTTGAGAACACAGTATTTATAAATAAGTGAATTATAATTGTTATAGGAAGAATATAAGGGAAAAAAGATTAAACAACTGTGTACTATCAGATACAAAGCAAAACATGTACCTTAATAAGGGTGACTCCACCAATGAATCTAAATGGACAGAGTAGTGTTTTTCTTTCTTTTTCTTTTTTTTTTTAATCCAAGTTCAATTTCCCTGACTTTCATTATGGTACATTATTAACTAAAAAAGGAAGTGTGTCTAAAAAACCACTGAGCTGGAAATCAGAGACCTGGGTTCCAGTTCTGCCATTAAATACTTACGGGTTTTCAATCATGCTAGTTTAGGGTGACCAGACGTACCGCTTTTGGCGGGACAGTCCTGCTTTTCAACAATTTGTCCTGCGTCCTGTCATGTTTTTAAAAAGTCCCAATTTTTGGAAAGAATGCACTAATGGGCAGGAGAACAAGAAGGGAATATACGGTTTTTGGCTGCCATGTGGCTATTTTGCCAGAATATGAGTTTTATATTATTTTTGTTAATTTTATAATGCTAAACTGTAATAATAACAAATAATTGCTAAGAAGTGATTATTGAGAACTGCTTATCAAAGTTTGCATTATTGTCAGCCCCCCGCCCCGCCCCCTGCTCCCCCCCTGCCATGTTGTCCCGCCTGACCTATGTTAAAATCTGATCACTCTATGCTAGTTGTCATGGTAGTTTTTCCATCTATAGTTTCTTATTTTCAAAGTGAAATAACTTAATTCAAGTCACTAATTCAAATATTAATTTAACCTTCCTCAGACCTGGTTTGTATCAAATTGTTAAAAAAAATTTTTAATTAAAAAAAATTGACAAAAATTGTTTTAAACTTCATAAATTTTACATGGAGTTCAGGAATTTATATTTTTGTTGAACTGATCATGATAAATTTAATTTTTTAATAAGGCCAAAGAGTCTTCAAATGGATCATTATCAAAACGTATTAATTCTTTGGCTCTCAATGAGCTAGAATTTCCTATAAAATACTCAAAGAAGAGGAACTATTATCAGTATTTTCTAAATATTAGTATCCGTTCTAGAAATGACTAGACCCAGGATAGGAAAGTCCTTACTTGTATCATTAATCTTACTGAAGAAGAAAATACAGGAAATTATCAACATATCTTGCTCAATAATTAGTCTATATTTTTTCAAAATTCATAGAAAATAAAAGAAGAAACTTATAACACACATGTACATAAATGAGAATCATAGGTGCTAAAAATTAGAACTGATGAAAGAGGAGAATCGCCAAAACACTTTGAGAATTTGAGAAATTCTGCCCAATTTTTCCTCTGATTTTCTAAAAAGTTCTAGGCCTGTATAAATGTCTATCACATGAATTACCACATTAATGGGAAAAAGCAAACAGCAAATATTGCATTTTCTACTTGTAATTGTAGTGTTTCAGAGACAGTTACAATTGGAATTTTTCAAATTCTCTATATCATCACATTTGAAATAGTAGAACAAATATTGCTACAGAAATTTGAAATGTAATATACAGAGTAGTTGGTATAGATTGTCTACCAGCAAACTTGCAAGGCTCTAGGAATTCATATATTGATATGTTTCTGTTGCAAAAATCCAAGAATTTGCATTCAAATGAGAGGTGAGAGTAGCAATGTTCACGTGAGGGTCAAGTTCGGAAGCACAGAGCTCTGACTGTGGATTACCAGAAATGCCCCAGGATGGGACAAAGTTTCCTGAGGAGGAGAAACCCTGACTGAATCTCAAAGGCTAAATAAGAGTTTTCTGTATGAAAACAAGTGTAAAGGCTTTGGAGAAATAGAAAAGGTAGCCTTGCTGGGAGAGGGAGAAGAGGTCACAATGCACCCAGAAAATCACACAGTGTGGGTGTCACTCAGTGTGAGGGTTTACGGTTAAGCATAGCTGTTCACACCACAGTAGTCTTGGATATCTGTACGGGAAGATCAGAGAACGTGCCTGCACACCCGTGCACCTGTTCGTGGTGCTGGCACTGGTTTCCTGTCACCCTTCATGCTTCAGGCAGAATAAACGGAAACTTCTCTCAGTCCAGGGTTAGAAGGGGAAATGACTCAGCTAAAGATTTCAAAAATAAATGAGTGTGCAGTTTCTATGAAATTTATCTTTCCTTGAGTAATTTTAGTGTTTTATCTCTTAACTGTACTGTTAACAATAAGCAGTATTGCCATAGGCAACTGTTACCCCCCTGTTTTCACTCCTGCCTCCATTTTTTTAGTATTCCGGACAAAGCATCTTGAAAGATAGTTCTAATTTTGCAAACTCTTTGAATCTTTAGTGAATCTGCAATGGGCTATTAGAGTATTATGTGTGAACTGTCAGGGTTGGCTGCATTTCAAGGTTCTGATATCAGGGCTATTATCAATCATGGTGGCTTTCCATAAGAAGAGCAGCTAAGAAAAGACCCTGACAATCTGAGGTCGTGGTAACCTGGAACTCACCTCAAGCTTCACATAAGTGGCATGGCTCTTACAGAAGGGATCCATCTTTCTAGTTATAATACAGTTCCACTTCTTTTGTTTTTACATTTTTTGAACATGAAATCTAGAAAGATTACAGTTCAAGTATTACAATTAATCCCTTAGTCATCGGGGCTATAATGATTAAGAATACATAGTTTGTAATTTACAGATCAGAAAAACTCTCGAAACCGATTGGAATAGATGACTTTTTCCATGCCCAGGTGATGTCTTAGGTTATTAACTATGAAATGTCTGATTTCCCTAAATATTAAGTTTGACAGTTGAAATCTCTGACGGCTCACATAGATAATTCTTGTTTTGTTTTTATTGTGAAGGTACATCCTTTCAAAAACACATTTTGGTTTATTATTTTTCAAAAAAATTTAGAGCAACGTTGGTGAGATCATGGATAAGATAAAAAATCATGTTATTTTTAAATACAGCTTCCTTCATGGAATGAAGAAAGCCTTTTGTGATTTCATCACCGCTCATTCCCCAGGACTCTTTGCTGTTGGCATAAGCAGGCTACTGTTAAAATAGCAAAACTGCATCGATGGTTTAGGCAAGTTCTTTGATTAATTGTACTGCTTCTTATTTGAGATTTATAAACTGAGCTTTTGATTTGAAATAGGACATTTCATATTTAATTCCTGATAAAACAGAGGTTCAAAACAGAAGAGTGTCATTCCTCACAGTCTGCTCCAGGCCCACTGCTGCCAAGTTTCAGAGAGAGATTGCTCAGAGGCAAGTCAGAGACCGTCACACCCATTGTTCCTGATTGCTGCCTCTCTCTCAGGCAAATACACCGTAGGTCTGAAGAAAGCCTGAAGAGGTTCTTTATTTTTTCTCCTTGGATTTTCTAATTTTTCTGCTTTTGGCAACATTCTGGGCCCTTCAATGCCAACAAACCAAAGCTCTGGTGGCAAAGAGCTGCCATCAGTCAAAAGAAGGTAAAGTTAAAAGTGGAAAGAAAATTGAAATACTGGAAAATCTCTAAGGCCAAAATCTCTAGCAAACATAAACATTAAAAAAAAAGTGTCTGCTAGCTTATATTTCCCAGTCTCATGACTCAGTGTTGTAATGAAAAAGAAAAAATGGTAGATGTGGGTTTATTCATAGTTTTATGGGTGATAATTTTATTTTTCACTTCAAAACATTTCTTTTAGTCTATATTGATAGAGCTGTTGACATTTTTGTGGTGACTCTCCGATCCTCCCTCCTGTCTGATCTTAGTTGTAAAGACCTGAAGAGCCAGATGAGGCAGGTTCTACCATGGCACCTAAGGTCACTTGAAATTAATAAACTCAGTGAGCTGCAGAGACAGGTCATTGTACTTGGCAGTCTGGGAAGCTGGGTTGTTAGGTCTTTAGCCCTATTAACATACTTGTGGGGCTTTATCATACTACATACATTTCTTTCCTGTCCCCACTTTATGATCTTTCTCTAGGAGAGTTGCCATCCTGGTTTGAATCATTTAAAGTGCATGATAAGGTGATGAAACACATATAAACCTTTTGGGAGATTAGATGGTAAAGAGTGAGACCCAGAGTTGTACTGCAAAGTTTAGAGCCTTTTCAAATAATCTGGTGCTGTGATCACTAAGATATAATCTATAAATATTTTATTTGTGAAAACTGGAAGAAAAGTCAGCAAGTTGTAAAAATGTTTTCATCATACTAGAGCAAAATTTCCAAGCAGATTAGCAAACAAATTATTTCTTTTTTTTTTTTTTTGAGACAGAGCCTCAAGCTATCCCCCTGGGTAGAGTGCCATGGCATCACAGCTCACAGCAACCT
>CAUYQV010088036.1:0-27361 GCA_963574575.1 Galagoides demidoff
GATACCCGAGGAGGCATCATCCCTGCCCTGCAGAGCTCAGGCTGGAGAGTCGGGCCACCTTCCAGGTGAGCCCACCTGCCGCCGTAGGCTCCCAGAAGGTTTTCTCTTGTCTGCCTCCCCCAGACGGAGGCAGGGGTTCTCGTCTCTCACTGTCAGTACTTGCCTTTCTGCTCACGTCGTCCCTGTGCAGCAGGTGGCTGACCCTCTGCCTGGCTCCCGGCCCTGCGGCACATCCCTGACCACTGACCACTTTCTGGTTCATCACGGTGCTCCCATTCCTCTTACCCTTTCCCTGCCCGGGCCCTGGGATCCCCTGGGATCCTCCTGGGAAGTAGGACTTAGGCCACCAAGCTCTGGGGGCTTCTGGGTTGTGTGTTTAGGTTATACTCAGATGTAGAGATGAAAATGTGTTTGTGAATCCTTTTAAAAGTGTCAGTTCACAAATGGCAAGGAAGGTTTTTTTGGAGACAGAGTCTCACTTTGTCACCCTCGGTAGAGTGCCATGGCATCAAAGCTCATAGCAACCTCAAACTCCTGGGCTCAAGCGATTCTCTTGCCTCAGTTTCCTGAATAGCTGGGACTATTCAGGTGCCCACCACAATGCCAGCTATTTTTTGTTCCAGTTGTCGTTGTTGTTTAGTTGGCCTAGGCCGGGCTCAAACCTGCCAACCTTGGTGTATATGGCTGGCAGTGTAACCACTGAGCTACGGTGCCGAGCCATGCAAGGAAGGTTTTTGGTGAGGCCATTTTAGGTCCTGTGTTGGGGGCATTTCATCAGTCCTACCTCTGGAGTGTACCGAGGATGATCAGGTGGAAATCCAGCTTGAGTGAGGAGCCTGGGAGCCCCCGGTGTGGAAAGCCATCGTTGTTTCCCTCCCTGCATTGGGACACCACAGGGCAGGGTGGAGACCAAGGCCAGCGAGGCAAATTGGAGTCCTCCAGGGGGAGGGTGCCAATCGTGCAGCCCTGGGCAAGTGGCCGGGCTGTCTGCTGGCTGGTCAGGAAGTCATTATTCCTCTCAGGCGGGGAAGGCCTCTGCCGTCAGGGTGAGCTGCTGATCTCTGGGATTCCCTGAGTGAGAGACATGTGCTTCCCTTTCCCCTTGCTCACAGGATGGAGGCAAAGGGGTCCACAGGATGGAGGCAAAGGGGCCTTGCTCACAGGATGGAGGCAAAGGGGTCCACAGGGCCCCCAGAATCTGTAGTTCTTCAGGGTGCTCTGGGAGGCTCAGCTCATCTTCTCGAAAGTGAGGGGCCACGTAGCTCTTAGTAAGACGTCGTCATCCCTTTAGACTAATAGAATACCTTGGTGTCTTGTAAACAGCAGAAATGTGTTTCTGGAGACCGTGAGGTCTCAGGGTGCCTGCAGATTCGGTGTCTGGTGAGGGCCAGTTCCCGGTTCATAGATGGCTGTTGTCTCCACCCTTGTGACCTAATCACTTCCCAAAGGCCCTGGAGGTTATTCAACCTGTGAATTTGGGAGGACACAAGCATTAGCTCCATTGCACAAGGACAGTGGATAGTGAGGGGTTTTAAAACGTGTCCAGGGCAGGCTGATCGTGTTTGCCAAGTGTAGGACTCTGGGCTGCAGCCTGGGGGTCCAGACACAGGAGGACACTGCCCAGCAAGCCCCAGGCTGGACAGAGGGCCCTGGCCAGAGCACAGCCCAGCAAGGAGCTGTACCATCCATAGTTCGTAAAGACGTTTCTTACAGAGACATTTCTTTTTTCCCCTTTTAGACCAGTCTGAAAAAATGCATGGATCATGTCCACCATCGTTCGGTGGAGAAAATCGTCAAGATGCTGGATCGAGGCCTGGATCCCAATTTCCATGACCTGGAGACAGGAGGTGGGTCCTTGTTAGCCAGGACTTTACTAAGCTTTGCGTAAGTGTAGAAAAGTCACTCTGTCCTGCTCGAGCAGTGCAACACTTAGGTTTACTTGGCTTTACTGGGGTTTTCAAAGTGTGTTCTCCCCTGTGACTTCTCAGAGGGGCCGAGCCTGTCCCCCTCACGCGGCATCCCAGTGGCTCGGCCTGGCACGCAGAGGGTCTGCAGTGCGTAAGTGTAAAGGAATAAATGACTAAATGAGTGGACAGATGACCCACATGTATTGTGTGGCTGCGTGCCAGCCCTGAGCACACACGCAGACCTCACAGAGCTTCTGCTCTGGGGATGTGCATGTTTATGAATGTTGGGGACATGTGTGGCATGTGTGCGGACCCCCAGCAGATAGGCAGGAACAGGCGAGTATCTTATGCCCTCTGCTGGACACCAAATTCCTTTTGAGCCTGAGCCTCTAAGCATTATTAGTTGGAAACATGGCATAGGCTCTTGGTGGTTCTGCAAATGTGAGGTTTCTCAAGTCTCTGAACCCTGGCACTGTTGTCCTCTGTGGTCTGCACACGTCTTTGCTGGGGGGCCATCCTGTGCACCCCAGCCTCCCTCCCTCAATGCCAGGAGCAATCTGGTGTTGTGAAAAGAGCATCTCTAGACATTGCCCAGCGTCCCTTTAGTGGGAGGCACAGTTGCCCCAGGGGAGGGCCCCCTGCCAGTGAAACACTGGCTGACGTGGGCAGGCAGAGGTCAGGTCCCTGTGGGTCACAGAGCCTTGGGTGAGAGGGGTAAGGGAACAATTCAGGGTGTGTGTCCAGGTGGTTCTGGGCTAGGGAACAGCCTGTTGGACTGGGAAGTGGGGACCTCCCTCCCCAGCCCTCCTGGGATGTGCCAGCCCTGCTCCCGGCTCCTGCAGGCTTTGGTGGTATCAGCACATGTAGGTGCATGCTTCAGCGTGATTAAGCACACAAGAGATGCATTTGTCAGTGAAGACTAGTGCTTTCTCATCATTGGTAGGGACTTCTTCACCCCCCTCGTGCTGGGGGGACCCTGCTGGGTGTGGATCCAGTCTGCACTCCCCAATCTGATCAGTGGTTGAGGGTTCTGATAGCCTCTGTGCAGAAATCTGTCTGTCTGTCTCTCTCTCTCTCTTTTTTTTTTTTTTTTTGAGATTGAGTCTCACTCTGTCCCCCTGAGTAGAGTGCCATAGTATCATCGTAGCTCACAGCAACCTCAGGCTCTTGAGCTCAAGGGATCCTTCTGCTTCAGCCTCCAGAGTAGCTGGTACTACAGTCTCCCACCACCATGCCCAGCTAATTTTTCTATTTTTAGTACAGATAGGGGTCTCGTTCTTGTTCAGGTTGGTCTTGAACTCCTGAGCTTAAGGGATCCACCCACCATCAGCCTCCCAGAGTGCTAAGATTGTAGACGTGAACTACTGTGCCTGGCCATTGTCTGTGTCTCTGAAGTTTACCTGTGAGCAGTGTACGGGCAGGGCATGGGCTTGCAGGTTGCAGCTCTGGTGCCTGAGGGATCAGGCTCCCAGGGAGGCAGAGCGTGCAGCCAGGGGGTTGGGGTTGGGTGGGGAGTGAGAGCCTGACTGCAGGTGAGCAGGCACTGGGCCAGGCTCCCACACAACACAAGGGAAGGAGGCCCCGGATGGCCGTGCAGAGCAGGGATGTGCATGAAGCCAGGATTCACAGGGGGTCCTGGAAGAAGATGGTGGGAGAGGGAGGAGTGTGGAGTGTGGTGATGAGGGTGGTGGAGCCCCAGGCACAGGCCTGCCTGGCGTTTCAGGGCAGGGGACAGCTGCAGAGTTTGATCTCACATGGATGGGTGACTGTTGATTTTGGAGTAACGGGAAGGACGTGAGTTTTTCTGAGCCCCTGGGCAAGGGCACGCTGCCAAGTGGGTCGCAGATTGGCAGGAGGCTCAGGAGGGCCCTGTCCATCCATCTGTCCTTCCCTGATGTGGACGTGTCTCCCGCTGGGTTGACATGGTGGTTTCTCTCCTGCAAGGTCCTCTGCACTGGCCTGGCTCTGAGGACCGGAGCCCTTTCTCATTCAGGGAGAAGCAGCTCCCTGGTGCCCAGGCTGTACACGTAAATGGACAGATAGGTTCTTGGGCATGAACTTGAGCCTTCAGTACATTCACAGACAGCCTTCATCCAGATCTGGTTTCCCTCCTGGGGCCAGCGTTGGGCCTTGGCGCCTACTGGCCTGGAGAGAGCTGCCTTCCTCTGTATCCTGGCCGTATGACGACTGTGTCCAGTGGATTCTGTGGGGTCCTGGACCCTAGCAACGTGGCGGCTCCTCTCCCGTGTCCTGGTCAGTGGTAGTGGGAGGTCGGGGTACATCTCAGCCACTCCTTCCTCCCCATTGAGCTTCCCATGTGAGCCAGGCCTCCCCACAGCCTCTCCACCAGCTGTTACTGTCTTTCGATGTTAAGGTTTTGAAACGGCTGTTATTCTAGAACAGATCCTAACTTCGCTGCTAAAACCACATTGACCCAGACCCTGAGATATGTCCAGATAGAGGGACGTGGCTCTTTCCCTTGAGTTTGCCTGGGATGAATCCACTTTCATTGTAATTAGGGATGGAGTTGGTACCAAATCATAAAAGCCCTGATTGCTGTCAGCAGTTACTAAGCAGTGGAAGTTAAAAGAGGCTAAAAAACAGAAGCTGGACCCTCCACCACTTCTCCCCAGAACTGAGCGGGAATGACCTGGGAGTCCACTGCCGGAGATCGTAGCATGGCCGTAACGGGGGTTCATCCTCCCGGTTACTGACGTATCCCCAGGACTACTTGTACTTATGAGAGAGACCAACCCGGAGAAGGAACAGAAACCCCCCTTGTCATCAGAGCCCCACTCAGTGGCTCCTGACAGCACAAAAGCAGGTGATCCAGGGTCTTCAGCACAGGCAGAGACCAGTAGGACCAGGCAGGAGACAGGGCCCCATCCAGTGGGGGCTCAGGAGCCAGAATGCACAACGCAGGTGGGCAGGCGGGCAGGCGGGCAGGCGGGTTCTTAGTCTCTTACTCCATCTTCCCTGCCCCACCCTGTAATTCACAGCGATTGAACTTCATGGCTTCAGGTTTTGTTTTGTTTTTCAGTCTTGATAGAAATATTTATTCTCAGTTAAAAAATTGGAAACACAGCGATTGACTCAGTTCTCACGTGGTTGATTGCCAAGTGGTGGTTTTCCAAGTCAGTCTGCCTTCTGGCGGTGACTGGTCGTCTTCTGTAAAGGAGCACTTGCGTTCCTCCCCTCCCCCCTTTTTAAATGAGTAGCCTTTGCACACTTGGCCTTGTATGTTCTTTGGGTTTCGACAAATGTGTAACAGCACGTGCTTTGTAGGAGCCCAGCGGATTGTTGCACTGCCCCGAGACTCCTCCACGCTCCACGCGTTCATCCCCGCCCCTCCCCTCCCCAACCCGGGGCAAACATCCATCTTTTTACTGTCTCCATAGTTCTGCCTTTTCCAGAACGTCAGGTAGTGGGAATCGTGCAGTGTTCAGCCTTTCCAGTTGGCTTCTTTCACTTAGGGAAGTGGGAAGTTTCTCCCTGTCTTTTCATGACTTGGTGGCCCATTCAGCCCTGAATGATATTCCACTGTCTGGGTGGACGTGGTTTGTTTATCCTGTGCCCCCTGAAGGATGCCTTGATTGCCTGCACACTCGGGCAGTTGTGGATAAAGCTGTTATAAACATCCCGTGTGCAGAGTTTTGCACAGTGAGCAAAAATGGGGTTTTCTAGGACCCCAAAAATGTTTATAGTGAGCTAAAAGGGGAAAGGATATAATTAATGCAGAAAGTTCTGAAATCAGAGGCTTTTAGGAGGTGTGATGAGGTCCTAGGGGCAGAGCCCTCCTGAATGGGATTCATGATCTTATAATCTGGGGCCTATAAGAGGGGCCCCAGAGACTCCCTTGCCCTGGCTACCATCCAAGGGCACATTGAGAAGGTGCTGTTTGTGAACCAGCCCTCACCAGATTCTGCATCTGCCAGCACCTTGGTCTTGGACTTCCAGCCTCCAGGACCATGAGAAATAGTCTTCCATTTGCAAGCCCCCTACCTCTGGTATCTTGTTACAGACTGGGTGCCAAGTCACCAGGGGAGGGAGGGAGGAGGCAGAGCCTGGCCCTGGGCAGAAATGAAAGAGGTCCAGGATCTGGGTTCTCTTCCCACATCCGGGCCTGGCTGGCCATGGCCGTGGTCCTGGCTGGGCTGGAGCAAACCCAGGTCCTGGTCCCAGGATGGAGCTTCGTCTGAAGCCTGGGGCAGCCCCAGGTGGGAGGGAAGGCCCAGCTACCCACTCTCCCTGTCCTCCAGACAGGGCACACTTTCCTCACTGTGGCTGTGACAGGCTAGGCACCTTCCCATCCCATATTCTATTGGCGCCATACTGAATTTGGTAACTTTTTCAAAGCTCACCAGCAAGCAGCAGACTCTGGCTAAAAACCAGACCTCTTCCTTCCCTGGGCATGGAATTGAAAGCAGCCTCTTTCCAAGTTCAGTGAATGCCATGATGCTTGACCTGGGCTCCAAGTCCCGGTGTCTGGGCTCCCGGGTGGGGCCGCGCGGTGGGGAGCAGCCCTGCAGACTGAGTGATGTACCAGAGGTCAGTAGGGCCAGTGGGACAGCCTGCCCATTCAAACAGCCCGTGTTGGTGCATGCGACCATCTGCTACCTGATCTAAATGCAAATTTTATTAATTAACAATGATGAAAGTAGTATTTAAAGAAAAAGCCTTCTCCCACTAGGGCTTGGGGCTGGTCTCAATGAATGTTGTTTCTAAGCCCCGACGATCTGAGTGCAACTTCAGCTAGTGCTTTTATTTCCACACTGTTGTTTCCAAACTTGAAGCCCCAGGTATAACACAGGAGGTTTGGTTAATAAAGCTAGAAATGCTTTTTAACTCTTTAAACATCTTGATGACCTGGGGATGGTGTGGTGGCTCTTGCCAATAATCATAACATTTGGGGGGACCAAGGCAGGAGGATCCCTTCAGCTCAGGAGTTCCAAGGGATCCTTCCTTCTTGGTCTCCCAGAGTGCTAGGCGAGACTAGCCTGAGCAATAGTGAAACCCCGTCTCTACCAAAAATAGAAAAATTAGCCAGGTGTCATGGAGGGCTGAAGTAGGAGGGTAGCTTGAACCCAGGAGTTTGAGTTTGCTGTGAGCCATGACGATGCCATGGCATTCTAGCCTGGGCAACAGAGTGAGATTCTTGTCTCCAAAAAAGTAAACAAACACCTTGATTAGAAATAAAAGCAGACTCTTCTTTTCCTAGACTTCGCAGCACACCTGGATGCGTCTGGACTCCGTTTGTAACAGCTGGTTATGGAGGCAGGTTCAAGGGCAGTGATGCGGTTGCTGCTTGCTGGGCTGGGCTGCTCTGATTGGCGGCTTTCCACCTGTCCTTTGCCCTTACTTTGTTGTAAGCCGGGCTCCCACATGGCCCAATTAGAAGGTTTCCAGGATGTTCTGGGTTCTGGTATACTGAGTGCCTCCACCACGTTAGTGTTGATTCAAAGAATGCAGGGGCTCCTTTGATGCCTGTGGTGACTGATGGTCCCTGCACAGCTGTCTCACCTCAGCCCCGAGTGAGTCACTGCATGTAATTCCCCAGAATGGCAACGCCTGGAAGGAGAACACAATTCCAGGACCTTGTAAACTTGGGAGAGAGACACACAAATTACCCAATGCAAATGAAGCAGCCTGGAGATCTTGGAGTAAATTACTCCCTTTGCCACCAGCGAATATATCTGGGCGCTTATGGTTTGTTGAATACAATTCCTAATAAAAGAAAAAGAGAGAGCCCTGGTTTCTGGTGAGAACGCAGAGACAGTCTGCAGTTATGTCAGGACTTCTGTTATTAATGTCCCACCTGGTTCTACAAGGGAGTCCAGGTGGCTTATGAAGGTGCATGAGACAGAGATGATAAAGTAGAGGAAGAGGGGGAAATGGGGCGGCATGGGGAGGGGGCAGGACCGGCGTCCACAGGAGCGATACCTGGGGCTGGGTGCAGAGCTGGTCTGAGGTTTGCACAGCAATCAAGCAGATAGTACGGTGAGCGGGGAGGAGGGGGGTCCCCATATGCACCTTGTCATAGCAGCTTACCCTGGCGTGGTGCATTTGGTCAAGTCCTTAGTTTACATCAGGGTCCCCTCTCATCCCTGTGCATTCTGTGGGTTTGGACAAATGCGTCCTGCCCCGAGCCCACGGCGGTAGCATCCCTGACCCGGAAATGCTCCGTGCTCCACTGTTTATTCCCCCTTAGCCCCTGGTGACCCCTGATCCTTTCACTGGCTCCACCGTTTTGCCCTTTCCACACTGTCAGAGAGCCGCAGTCCCACGGCACACGGCCTTTTCAGATCGGCTTCTTTCCTTTGGCAATGGGCACCGATGGTGCCTGGGTCTGTGTCTTTCCACGGCTGGACAGGGCGTGTCTTTTTAGCGCTCTCTAATATTTCTCTGTCCGAGTGGTCGGCGGTTTAACCATTCGGTCACTGAGGGACATGTTGGTTGTTTGCAGTTTTTGACAGTTAACAAATAGAGCTGCCATAAACGTGACTGTTCTCATTTCTGCGTGGATGCAAGTTTTTCGCTTATTTGGGGGAAAGAAGAAACTGTCAAGCTGTCTCCCAACATGGCTGAAGCGTTTTGCATCCCCTCGGGATGCGCAGAGTCCCCGGGGCTCCGCACAGAGGTCGGAGTGTGGCCATTCCGGTACACACGACTGTGTGGTGGTATCTGATTGTTCCAACTTCCAGTTCCCTGATGGCATCTGGGGCGAGACGTCTTTTCCTGTGCTTATTTGTCCTCTGTGCCTTTTTGATGAAGTTATCTATTTAGATCTTTTGTCCGCTTTTTAATTAGGTGTTTTCTTGTTGAGTTTTAAGCGTTTTCTGACTATTTTGGATACTTGATCCCAGACTGGGGGCAGCAGCATTTTTACCCAAAGCAAGAGCCACAAGGTTTTTGTTTTTCCTTTTCATTTTAGAACAGTTTTAGGTTTACAGAATAATTGCAAATTGTAGAGTTTCTGGATACCTTGTATCCCGTTTCCCGTTGCGTATCGGTCACAGCTGGTGAGCTGATGTTAATACATTGTTACTAACTCAGTCCGAACTTGCTTGGGACTGGCTTGGTTTCTCCTAGGATTTTCCTGTTTCTGTTCCAGGATTGCATGGACGATCCCACAGGACATGCAATTGCCTGTCTCCAAGGTCCCTCTCGGTGGTGACAGTTGCTCAGCCTTCCCTAGTGTGTGTTTGGTGACTGTGAGAGTTTCCAGGAAGGCTGGAAACATTTTGTAGGCTGCCCCTTTACCGGGATTTGTGTGCCATTTATTCCCCCCACCCCATGATTTGGGGCTGTGGGTTTGAGGGGAAAACCCCAGAGGTGAGGCGTCCTTCTCACCACATCCTACCACAGTCCAGACTGTTACCCTGACTCACGGCTTCTGACGTTGCCCGTGACCACCTGGTCGTGCCTGGCAGGTTGATCTGCCGTAAAGTTGCTTGTTTTTGCCCTTTTCCGGGCTGTGCTCTCTGGGAGGAATCACCACGTGCTGCCTGTGGCTGAGGGGCGGGGAGCTCTGGCCCCCCCGGAGGGCAGAGAGCCACACAAACTGGAATTTGGGGGATGTGTCCTTCCCCCCATATATTTACTTAATTCTTTGTTGGGTCAGCAGGGACTGGTGGCTGTTGCTTCCGTCTGGACTGTAACCCAGCTCTTCTCTGCTTGTGTGGTTCCCTCCACCTTTAGTCATGCAGACTCCCGTCATTTCCAGGCTCATCCCTTTTGATGAGGTTCTTTCCTATATTTGGGATGCATCTTCGGTCTTTACTCACATTCTGGTTTCCATCCGAGGATCCCCCTGTTCTCCAGAGTTAATATTTTCTAAGAAACCTGCGAGTGGTCCAGGGAGGAGCTGGTTGTTACTGTCATCAGTCACCGCCTCTCTCAGGCTCCTGGTTTCTGCAGCCTGTCGCTGTAGGTGCTCAGACACACCCAGGAACGTGAGCACACTGCAGCCTGTCCTGCTCATAGTGGCTGTCCCGCGTGCTCCTCCCACCTCCTGCCCTCCTGACTCCCGTATCCCAGTGTCAGGGCTGATGGCTGGGCCAGTGGCTCCTGCATGCTTCCAGGAAATCCCACGTCCCTCCCTTTGTGTTGGTACCATTTGAAGCTCATCCCGGGCATGCCCCAGAGCCCGCCTGCGCCTGCATGCTTCAAGGCGGTCTCCAGCTGGGGGTCTGTGTGTCTCTGAGGTCATCTCTGAATATCACGGGTGTTTTTACTCCTGCAGTCATTCGGGAGTAGACTGGGAACACTTCTGAGCTTATACTTGCTGGGGTTCTGATATAGTTTTAAAACTAAAGAAATTTAGAAATGCAAAAGCTGAGGAATATTCTTAAGAATTGTGGTGTGAGGTGGCTGCAGAGTTGCCGTGCTTATTACGGAAGTGACGGCACAGAGAGGGCAGCCCCGCCATGACGGGGTCACAGTGACTGAATAGCCTCTGTCCGGGTGGTGCCGTTGGCCCAGACGGGGAGCCTCACTTGGATGTCCCCTTTGCCAATGTCCTGTCTGAGCTGAGGGGGCAGAGGGCTCCTCTGGCCAGAGGTGAATGTGGCCAGCCTGCGGCATCACTGGGAAGGGCTCTGGGTCCTTTGGGAAGGCTGTCATTGTCACTGGCCCTGGATGTCATCTAAGGGCTAAGTCTCCCCGTCCTGTGGGAGGACACAGCCACTAACCGAGTGGCGTGGTTCTCTCCACCTGCTCATCTGCCCAGCCTGGCCCTACCTGCCCACCCCTGTCCACAGGGCGTGGCTCACCTGAAGGGGCTGTACCTGCAAGTCAGAGGTGACGACTCAAGACTCCATTCTGACCTTACCACGTGTCACTTGCTCTCTCTGAGGTGGTATTCTTATTTATAAAATACCATTAAGTCGAGGTCATCAGCCGTGAAAAAGGAGCACAGTATAATTTAAAAAGAAGATCTTCTTAAGACCACCTAACTTTGGCACTGGTCATATGTAGAAAGCCAAATAAGAAAGAAAAGTCCTCCTTGTTCTGAAGGCTCTCTTTACCCATCAGCTCAGTAAGTCACTGGAAGAGACGGGGACGTTGAGCATCGATACTGGGGCTCTTGATAGCCCACGTTTTTAAAGCCATTGAGGATCAGTCGCTCCCCTCACCTGCCACGCTACCTGTGGTGGTCTTTTTGCTGTGGACGCTTGTGCCTTGGCCTGGGAAGTCGCTGGGTGAGGTAGAGAGAGAGGGGCTGACCACGCTGGCCCTCCCTTCTCCGGTGGGTGGGACGGGCCCTCGAGTCTGCGTCCCTCTCTCTGCACACCTGCCCCACTCAGGCTCTGGCAGGTCCCATCCAGTCTTTCTCCCAGCTCCCCCTCACAGTGCTGTGCCTTCACGGCTGTTTTGCTGTTTTCCATGCAAGAAACACCCCCCACTGTCACCAAAGTCCCTTAGTTGTTCTGGAAAATCCCTATTTTTCTTTAAAACCCCTGCATGCGAGGGTCCCTGTCGTGGGTACACAGCAGGGCTGTGTGCAGTGGCATTCATGAGTGCCTGGGTCAGAGTTGGGGAAAACAGGCCGTGTGCTGTGAATCTCAGGAGAGAATGTTAGGAACTACGGTTCACAGACGTGTCTACATGTGACACCCTCGTCACAAGAAGCGGGGCAGACATGAGAGTCACAGTGAGAGGTCGAGGTGCACAGTGGTTCCTACCGTGAATTTATAAAGCACTCAGAACAGTGCCCATTTGTGAATAAATAAGTGTCACAATTATAAACAGACAGGCGGGCATATTCGGCCCCTTCACACTTAGGGGAGGGAGGGTGAGTGTTGGAGGGGCTTGGCCACCCCGAGGCTTTTATTCTCAGCTGTGGTCGCAGATCCAGGGACGTTTCTGGGTTCCGGGGGCCTTGGGTGCTGTCACCGTACTCTTGTTACTTTCCGTAATGTGGAAACCTTTCCGATGAACCACACCAGGACCGTGCCCCTTGCCCTGGTGGGCCCGTTAGGAAAATGAAGAGCAAAGAGAAAGACGTCTCCAAACAAAGGCTGGTGTCCTCAGTGGCTGCCTGCGGCAGATGGGTCCCAGGTCATCTGCGCAGGGTGGGGCCCTTCTAAGCCCTTGTCCCGCACAGGCAGACCTCACCCTCCTCCCTCCCAGGTCATCCTGTGCGGTGTGGTGTGGATGAGTGAAACTGGGCAGTTCCTGAGAACACAGACCCTATGCCCAGTCCCTGGTGTCCACTAAGATGTGGAGATTGAGTGAGGAAAGGCGGTATCTGCCTTGCAAACCTCTAATGAGGGCCTGAATCGATTGCTTCTTGTTCACCTGGAAAGGAGCATCCAGATGGCTCTGGGAGGATTCTGTACTCAGGGTGAAGGGAGCAGGGGAAGCCCCCTGGCTGGCAGCCTGCAGCACAATCCTGCTGACTCCAGTCTCGGGGGCCGTTGTGATTTGCACATGACCCTACTGGGGTTGCCTGAGCCACACTGCCTGCAGGGATTGCGGGAGCTGCAGTCTGTTCTTTAAAGCTTAAAATGGGGCTCAGTGAGCGGTGTGACTCGGTGCTTCTCCCTAAGTGTTCATTCTGAAGTATGTGTGTTTGGGTCCTCAGAGACCCCCCTGACCTTAGCTGCTCAGCTGGACGACTCCGTGGAGCTCATTAAAGCTCTCAGAAACGGTGGGGCCCACCTGGACTTCCGTGCCAAAGACGGGATGACCGCTCTGCACAAAGCCGCCCGAACAAGGAACCAAGTCGCCCTGAAGGTAAGCCAGAGCCCAGCTTACGTGGCTGACACCCCCGCCCTGTCTGGTCCCCTGCGTCTGCTCCCATCCCCGTGGGGCCTGACCTCAAGGTTCCAGTCAGAGGAAGCTCCAGGTCCCCCTGCCCCCTCTCCTTGGTTTCATTGATTTTATACTTTTTCAGTAACAAAAGTCTTTCCCCTTTTATTTCAAAGGGCTTATATTTTCAATCCTCAAAGGCAGTGTTGAAACTCACCCCCACCTACAAGAGCAGGCTGCAAATACAGCCCCCAGCTGACCCAGCCCTGCTTCCACCTCTGGGGCCTTGGAAGCTAGTCCCGGGTGTGGGGTGTGGGTGTTGCCCCTTCGTCCTCCTGCGGCTTGCTGGTGTTTTTGTTCTCCTCCCTGCCGTGTTTTGGAGGCATCTGCGTAGGGTGGTGACTGCCCAAGCCCATTCTCCAGCAGATCCCAAGTGAGGCGGAGAGGGAAGCACCTCTCAGGTTGACCCCCAGCAGGGTACTTCTCCCTAAAGTCTGGAACTTCTTGGCTTGACCTCGGCCGCACCTTTTCAGCTGGCTCTTAGAAATCAGAGTGCTTATAACCCTGCTGGCGGGTTCGCCACCCTCAGAGTGCACGTCAGGAACATTTTCGGTTGTGCATTTAGGTTGAATGGTACCACTTTTCTCTTTGCTTCAAATGTCACCTTGAGTTAATTGCTGTTTGTGATACACCCCTGGGACAAAGGGGTCACCAGGCCACAGACCTGTGGGAGAGCCAGGTCGCAGGTCTGGCGTGCAGTGTCCCCTCATCTCCTGAAAGTCACCGCGTCCTGAGTGTTAGGGCACCATTTGCTGCTTCAGGCCTAGAAACTTGACTCTAAAGTTAGTATCTGCTTAATTCTGGGGACTCAGCAGGAGCACCAGGAGCCCGTGGCCATGGAGAGAGGGATCCTCATGCTTCTTTCTTGAGGTCTTAATCTGGGCAAAAGGGGTCATAAGATCAGTGACCATAACTTTTAATTTTTTTTTTTCCTAGACCCTGTTAGAGCTTGGAGCATCCCCGGATTACAAAGACAGTTACGGCCTCACGCCCCTGTATCACACTGCCATCGTGGGGGGGGACCCCTACTGCTGTGAGCTCCTCCTGCACGAGCACGCCACAGTGTGCTGTAAAGACGAGAACGGCTGGCACGAGATCCACCAGGTGCGGCCCCTGTGCCCCTGAGAGCCAGCCCCTGTCCCCTGAGAACCAGCTCCCCCGGCCTTTAGTCCCCTGCATGGGGTAGGGCAGTCTGCAGGTCAGGCCCCACCCTACCCACAGTTTCCAAAAAAACAAGTGAGTTAAAAATTCATTAAAAACATCAATGTCAGCATTTTAAAGGGACGTACTTACACAGAGATATCTATTCTGAGGACTCTGGAGAAATGGGCAGATTAGGCAAGGTCCTTGCATTCCCCACAGTGGGAGTCCTGTTGGTCCGACCAATATTGTGGTATGAACCTGCTTCCTAGGAGCCCTGTTCTCTCCAGGTCCCCATCCTCCTGGGTCCCTTTCTGAGCACAGGTGGCCCAGTGTGATGCCTGATTTCCACATTCCAGCCACATACTTTTCAGCACCCTCACCCGCCACCCCCGTGGGTTAGGGGACTTGCCACCTGCAGGCTTGGCCAGAAACACAACCTACCTATGTCTCCAGTGAAACGTCTTATGGATCAGGCCCAGGTTTGGGCAGACAAGAGAAGTGGGGAGGAGGGGAGGGAAGAAACACCCACCTCTCTCCTCTCAGCTGAGCCCTGCCAGAGCTGCAGGTCAGCCAGGGAGCGCAGGACTGCAACCCTGAGGTCAGGGTCTCTGGGCAGAGAGAGGAGAGATGGGTTCAGGAGAGCAGAAAGGACTGTCCACCCAGGAGGTCAAAGGGCAATGAGGCACGAGGAGGGGAGGGGCTGGACTGGGAAGGGGCGGGGATAGAACTGGAAGGGGGAGGGGCTATATCAGGAAGGGGTGGGGGCAGCACAGGAAGGGGCTGCCGAGGGGAGGTGGTGAAATGAGAATGGGAAGGGGTGGGTTCATAACAGGAAATGGATGGTCCCTAACAGGAAGGGGAGGGGCTGGACCTGGATGGGCTGGGGGATTTGGGGTATGTGTCTCTCTCTTTGAAATGGTTGCTTGCTGGGTCTTTATATGGTGACTATCAATGGCTCTCAGGCATCCTGTGCTTTCTCTATGGTCACCTTACACCTCACCATGGCCATGGTCACCATACACACCTGTCATGTCCTGGGGGGTTCATGTGCCCACCCTCTATGGTCAGAGTAGGCAGTGGGGATGCCATGACCCCCTGACCCTCCCTTTGCTGGGCTAGTTGGGGAAGCCAGTTCCTCCAGTGTGTCAGTGGGGGTCTGTGAACCTGCTCAGGGTAGCCCCAGCCCCCATCCTGGTCAGAGACTTGGGGGAGTCGTAATGACCAACCCCAGAAGTCCTCTTCCATGGACCCCACGTGGGATTCACTGTCATGCCTGTGCTTTCCTGTATGAAAAAGGAAAAATACCTATCCCTGTGATGGTTAATTTTATGGGTCAGCTTGGTCAGGCTGTGGCACCCAGATGTTTGATCAAACAGTATTCTAGATGTGGCCGTGAAGGTGTTTTTAAAGATGGGATTAGCATTTACGCTATTAGACTTCAAGGAGAGCAGGTAGATGCCCTCCGCAGTGTGGGTGGGCCTGGGTTGGCCAGCTAATGGCCCTGGGGGCAGGGCTGAGACCCCCCAGGAGAACGAAGGAATCCTGCCCACCTTAGCCTGGATGGGGCTGCAGCACCTACTCTTTCTGGGGCTCCAGCCAGCTCTGCGGGTTTCAGACTGGCGGCCTCCATGATTACATGAGCCCATGCTTTAAAGCATATTTTTATTTTAAATTTAAATTTAAGGTTGAAATTTTAAAAATTCTCTGTGTGTGGACACACGGCCCATTAGTTGTCTTTCCCCTGCACTTGAGCATAGAAGCAGCAGTGAGTCCCCACAGGGTGCTGGGGAAGTTGCTGGGGTGGGAGAGCCGCACTCCCCTCCCTGGTGTTTCTGGGGCACGCTCCCCTCCCTCCTGTCCCTGGCATCTGCCTGCTCCCCCTCTGAGTAGCCCTGCCATCCCTCTGCTCTTCCCAGACCCGTCTCTTCTGAGCCTTTCCACAGTGTCTGCTGCTATTGGGGCCCCCCTCATTTCTGTCTGAGCTACCTCAGCACTTCCAAGAGGTCTCCTCGTCTGACCACTGCCCACTTCTTCAGCAAATGAGATCAGACAATTAAGTTCACAAACTCCTCCTAGAAAAAGTGCTACACATCTCATAGCCAAATATCTCTGCGGCCACCTTTGACGTCCTCCTCTGAACAACAGCCCGCTCCTAGTCCACCCTTCAAAGTAGTTTTGGAACTCTGCTTCTGGAATGGCCATCGGAGTTGTATGAGGTCTGACAATTAAGTTCATGAACTCATCCCAGAGAGCATGCTTTGAAGGGCAGACAGGGCACTGGCATCAGTGCACAGCTTCCCTAGGGGAGGACTTTGAGGGTGACCGTGGTGATATTCAGCAATGAGGTCTGTACCACTTTCTCTAGGGTGAGTTTGTCGACTTAATTGTTTGACCTTGTACATTTAGGCTGCACCACAGACCCCGCCTGCCTGCTGGTGGTCACTTAGCCCCGGTGTGGCCTGCTGAGGGTGAGCTCCTGCCACGTGTGTCAGTGTCCTTCACCCCAGGATGCAGCCTGGAACAGACACCCTCTGATGCGTGTGCCTGACGTGCTGTGCAGGGAAGCTGGGTGTGAGACGGGGGTGACGAGCAATTCCACATGCGTGTGCACCCACACACGCGTGCCTGTGCTTGTACACAGGTCCACAGGTATGAAGCGTGCATGGGGACCAGGCAGGACAGCGTCAATGGACAGTCGTGCTTTCTGGGCTTATGTAGTGACCAGGCAGGTGTTTCCACCCTAGGGCAGGGAAGGGGTGACCATGGCCCCGGTGGGGCCCAATCTTTCCACTCATCTCCACACCTGGTTATACTTGAGTATCAGTATAACCACCACTTCCTGGTGGTTTAAAAGCCACGCTTGTTCTTATAGCGTGAACTTGAGCTCTTACCGAAGATGCCAGTGGGTCATTACTGAGGGATAATCCCAGCCATGTCAGTGTTGGCAGCCATGGGGGTGGGGAGGGGACATGTCAAGCTTCCAAGGTGCCCTGCTTGTGAGGGGGCTGTGCCTGGGTGTCTCTAAGCTCTGGTGAGCTCCGCTGAAAAAAATGGTAGTGGGCTAATTTGAGATCAAGGACAAGCACAGGGTGCAGGCGGCCTGGGTGAGGTGGTGTGGTCATCGTGAGAATTGCCACTGCAGGATATTGCTGGGTGACGTGGGGGGGGGTGTCATGGAGCCTTGAGCACCCATGTCCTTCTCCAGTCTCCTAGGGTCTCTGCTGATGGCACAGACCCAGCTGGGGAGCTCTAAGAAGACAGACTCGGGGGGCTCCCGCCTGTCTGCCAGGTGGAGAATTAGTTCTTAGGCACATCCGACTGGTAATCCACAGGAACAGAGCTATCATTCAATGGCCCCTCGGAGAGCAGTCACTCACGTCATTGAGATAGAGTGGTCCCGGAAGAGGAGCGTTTAATTTCATGTTACCTTTAACGAATGAGCCCTTTTAGGGCACGTGACAGATGCTTTTTGTCATAGAAACAGTCGGTGTGAATAGGAACTGTCATCGCCCTACTTGAAAATGCCTGTTACGTTAATTATTGTTTCTTGAGGTTCGTCCTCCCTTTAAACGCTATCACTCTGCTCTGTCTTGTTTTTCTTTTGGACTCTCAAAGTATGGATGTGGTTAAAATGCCCTTGAATGTGGAATGGTTCACACAGCCCCCAGCCCTGTGCCAGCGGAGCCCCGGGTCTCAGCTTTGGAGAGTTCATCTCTTTTCTCTTTCCTTTCTTTCCTTCCCCACCCTCAAACCGGGCAGCCGAGTCGCCCATCTCTCAGGAGGGCAGCCCTATTGCTTCCTGGCACTCACTTAATGCAGCTCTCAGCCTTGATTTCTGGTCCCCAGGGGTGTCAGGTTCCGTCCGTGAGCTCCTGAGCTTGGATTCAGAGCATCTCCACCCAGTGCCACCCCGTCCCCTCTGTCCCAGCCCGAGGTTCTGCATATGGACCTCAGAGGCGATAACCCCTGGGTCGTTGCATTCTGCTTCTCTCTCTCTCTCAAAACCATCCGAGGTTCACTGCCCTCTAGTGGTCTGTTTCTTTTTCGGACAAGTCTGAGAAAGCCGGACTCTGTCCTGCTAAAGAATCTCGGTGGTCGGGCAGCGCCTGTGGCTCAGAGGAGTGGGGCATCGGCCCCATGTGCTGGAGGTAGAGGGTTCAAACCCAGCCCCAGCTAAAAACTGCAAATAAATAAATAAATAAAGATTCCTTGTGGAATCTTAAAAAAAAAAAATCTCGGTGGTCCATGGGACGTGGCCTCACCTCCCCGCATCCTTCATCCTTCCCTGGCAGGGCCGCCATTTCTGTTAAATAAGGCAATGAGTGGGGGGGGGTTCAGCACAGGCTGGGCAGAGACGGCAGACAGGGCTGTCCTTCTGCAGGGTCCTCCTCATCACAGCTCGCGTCTACCCAGCTAAGTGCCGGCCGCTCTCGCCTGCCTGCACCGTCTCTGTACATCCTCTGAGCACACCCAGCAGGGGACTTTTTGTTTCTGCTTCTCAGATGAGTTGACAGGCCCAGAGAAAGTGAGTAACCTGCCGGAGGCCACGGAGGCCACAGAGCGAGCTCCTCTCATACCTGAACCGGTTCTGTATCCACTCCTCCAGGGTGTCCAACCCAAACCATCTTGACGTGACAGTGCATTTGTGGCAGAAAGAAAGGCAGGGGCAGGTGGGTTTTGCAGGGACCTAGCTGGGCTATTTCTTGCCCTGCCCTCTGTGGAGAAGCACGTCTGAGTTCTCAGATTTACGTGTTCTGCTGTTAAAATCTGTCCCTCCCGTCCAGCACCAAGAAGTGGACAGCTCCTTCCCAGCCATCAGGCCGCTCACTCTGCAGAGACCTGGGGCCTCCAGGTGGCTGCCGGTGGCCATAGGTGCTGCAAGGTGGCCGGCCTGCTCTCTACGTTCTCTCAGTCACTGATGTCCTGCCATCACCTGAGGCCAGGTGCTTATGGCATTTTACATCCAGCCCCTCCTGGCAGTGCCATGGGGAGGAATCCTGGCCTCTGGTGACTTATCAGAAGAACCCTTTTTCTGAACTCAGACTGTCTGTAAACTATCGTAAAAGTCATTATTCAAATTATCCTGTTTTTTTCTGATTAGGAAGAAAACCCCAGCTCATCATGGAAATCTCAGAAAATGCAAAGAACCATAAAGAAGCAAGTCAGAAACACCCAAATGCTTCCTCACAACTCAGGGGCGTCAAGGGCCAGATTTGGGGGCATTTGTGTTGTGTTTGCAATTGCAAAGCACTTTTCCATTCACCAGGCAGCCTCACTCATAGCACACCAGCCCCAGCCTGAGGGTGTGCGGCCCCAGGGAGGACAGCTGCTGGGCCAAGGAGGTGGCCCTGTGAGCACCACCGTGGGGTCCTGCTCACTCACTCCCTGTCCAGGAGTTTGACTCTCTATGACTTTGGGGTGAGGGATGCTTCCTCTTCACACCATCCTGAGGGCGTATCAGGCAGCCAGGCGTTACCCCACCACACACACACACACACCCCACTGCTGGGCAAGTGTCCCCCCCTCCCCATCTTGTTTGCTGGTTTCTCACATTGGCTGAGTAATGATCCGTGGAGCTCTTGATGCAGTGAAATAAAAGAATTCACAGGAAGCATCTTCTGTGGTGCTTGGCCACCGGGCAGGTGCTCAGTAAATGCTCTCCCCACCCTATCATTACCATCATCATCCAACTGTGTCCCGTGTCGTCACTGTGAAATGATAGGGAGCCAGATGTGATGGCACGTCTAGTCCCAGGTACTTGGGAGGCCGAGGCAGGAGGATCGCTTGAGCTCAGGAGTTTGAGGCTGCCGCGAAGTATGGTGATTCCACTGCACTCCAGCCTAGGTGACAAAAACCAAAAAACCCCAAAAACCCCCAAAATACATTCAAGAGAGTACTTAACAAATTTGTTCACAGACCATAAATGTATCTCATTTGAGTTTTGCAAAAATTCTGTGAGGAATGTAATACTGTTCTATCTTAATGCTGTTACTGGCTTCTGTTTAGCACTTTTAAATTGAAAGTTTTAACCTTGAAGAAATTAAGCACTTTTTGCTATGACGACTTCTGCTGCTTCTCAGTTGCCATGCTGTCCTCTGCTCCCCATTAGCTGAAGCTCCCTCAGGCTTCCTGAGTCCCTGTGGTGAGGGAACAGGCCCTGTGACTCCTCCCAGGCCCCCAGCAATTTCCCTGTTGTGGCTGCCTGTGTTACATGGTGCCAAGTCTGAGTGTCCTGGGTTACCATCCCCTCAAGGACAATACCGTAACCACCGTGTCCAGGCACTGCAGTGACTACCTTGTCCAGGGCCAACTTGGTCCCAGGGAGCCATGGGGAGAGCCATCAGGGAGAGCTGGGGAGCTCTGCGGCTGCTTGGCTTTCAGGGTTCTGCTCCTATTGATGGAGGGGCGGGTACGCCCACCCTGCCCAGTGGTTCCAATTGGAGAAGTACACAAGGCAGCCTTTCCAGAGGGGATGAGGGGCACAAAGCTTCAGGTTCCTTGGGATTGTGGGGGAAATGGAGGAGAAGGGGTGATGGGTGGAAACCCTGATACCAAGCTGGCAAAGGGCCGCCTTCATCAGCCCCATCTGTTCTGCTCCAACGACAGAGTCCAGAAATCATGTCTTAAAAGCTGTGGGCTCCTTGGGGGAAGTACACAGGTGCTGGCTTCAAATACAGCCATCTTCCTGGAGTCTGGGGACTGGGAGTCAACATGTGAATGTCCTGGGGGCACAACCCACAAAACTGATCAGAACAGAACGAGCAGTTTCCAGTTGGTCACTAGGCTCAGTGCCTAGTTTTCTCCACAAGCCTAGATCTCTCCTCACCGTCTGGCAGGAGGACCATACCTGGCCTTTGAAAACTGGGCCGCGGGGCAGCTGGTGGCTCAGGCCCAGCCAGCGAGGGGCGTTTGTGTGTGTTTGGACTCGATGTCCTTCCTTTGCTGACGGGCAGCCAGCTTCCTGACCAAACTAGGGCTGAGATGCCTGGCGCGTGTTCTGGTGGGCTTCGGTACCTCCACGGTGCGTTATTGAGGCTTGTGCTGTAGGACAGTGTTTTTCTGTCTTTTTCTTAGCTCCTGGCACACTTGAACCTATAGTCAAACTTCGTGACACACTTAAAAAGATAGAAAGAAAGTAAAAAAAAAAAAAGAATATACTTATTGTGCTTTGAACTTCTTTTGAAAATAATTTAATTAATAATCTTTTAAAAATTTTTGTGGTGCAACCTAAGAGCCTCTCACCGCACACCGGTTGAAAAGCACTGGTGCAGAAGTGTCCACGTGTGGTTTGGACTGTCACAGTTTTGCTCGGGGCGCGGGGCCAAGCTGAAGCAGCAGGGGGTTCACCTCAGCAGACATTGGCTGCCTGGCTGCAACACAGCAACCCCCTCTGCTCTCCATCTGCCACGCTGGGCACTGCACAATCCCTGTGGGGTCGGGGGTTGCTTGACGATGGACTGTAGATTTCTCACAGATGACCAGCAGGTGGCAGTACAGTGCCTAAAGGAAAGAGCACCCTTTCTCAAATAATTTGTACCAAATTGTGTGGTCAGATGGGAGGCTTAGCTAGGGTGAGTGGAGAAACTCTTGGGGGCTTTATCCAAATGCACCTGCCCAGGCCTCATCTGGAGGTTCAGAGGCTGAAGATGTGGGTGGAGTTTCCCATGCACAGGCATTTTCCAAAAAGGACCTCAAGAAGCTAGTTCCTATGCGAGAGGGAAAAGGGTCCACTCCGTCTGTCTTACATTCAATTATTTCAACCTTCCCTCAGTCCTTGTAAGTCGCCTTCTAGTGGCCAGAGAGCCCAGCAGCCTTCTCAGAACAAGAAGAAAGCGTTAGCATTGCTCATCTTGGGGACAAGGTCCCCACTCCCGCACTCTGGTGGCTGTTGCTGGCAAGCTAGTCCTTCTTTCTTTTTCAAATTGCAAATGACTGTTTCATTTTGAACTTCTGGAAGAGTTGCAGGAACAGCACAGGGAACTGTCACACACCCTTTGCTCAGAGCCCACATTTGAGCGGCGCCCGTTGGCCTAGCTGTGTCCCCTGCAGCAGAAGGATTGAGTCTGGGGTCCGAGTTCCTCAGTCCTCCCTCGATTCGTGTGGCTGTGACCCTTTTGAAGAGGACCCATTTGTCTCAGTTTGGGTCTGTTCCGTGTGTGCTCGTGAGATCCCACATTTTGGCGGGAAGAGCTTAGTGACTCTGTGCTCCTGGGGTGGCGTCCTCTCAGGGACACAGATGGCCATTTCCTTGTTACTGTGTGTTTACTGGGAAGTCCTGGTCACCTGAGGGCTACCAGGTTTTTCAAACATAGTTACTCTATGTCCAGTGGCGTTTCTGGCCTGGATTAACTGTCACCATTATGGTTCCTAAATGGAGACTGTTCTAATCCTCTCATCCGTTATACATGTATTAGTTGGCTTTCTGTTACATTAAAAAAGTTTTCTATTCTTGTTTATTCCTTTGTTTATAGCAAGGAGAAGACCCTTAGATTTCTGTTTATAGGTAATAAATAATTCGTTGTTATCCCAGTGTAAGCCAGTGGGTGCCCTTTCAAGGGGGCTCCTTGGGACGTATCCCCATCAACTTGGGGCCACTTACATTTTTTTTGGCACAACCGACAGTTACAAGTCCTTGTTCTTTTTCTGCTTGGAATTGGCCATTTCTCCAAGGTGGCTTGGTTCTTTTCAGTGTAGATTCTGAGACCTGGGTAGTGCTGACTGCCACTGGACTGCTGCTGACCCCACTCCCTCTCAGTGGCCAGAGTCAGGGAGGCATGTCGTATGTGTACCCACATTTTCACTCTCTTTTCTCCATTTCTCTTTGTGGTAAGGACTGTGGGTTCATACTACACCCCTATCCCAAGCACCACATCTGTGCTTCAACAACCAGGGATTAAAAAGGAGACTCACTGAGATGATCTTAAATGGAAGCTCCCGGTAGATGTGCGAGACTGTGGGGTTACGGGGGATTTCAGTTTTAGTTCTTTTCAGTATTTATCAGCCTGTGTGTTGTAAAGCGGTGTTCTGGGCAAAGAGGACGGAGAAGGGCGGGCCCAGGGGTCAGTGTCTCCGTTTTCTCTTGGCACTGAGGGCATGTGGCCCCTGCTGAGGGCAGCGTGCCCAGGAGCTATCCCAGGGGTGGAACTTCAAGCCTTGTAAATTTCGATTAATAGGGGGAAGGGGAATAATGAGTCTGGATTAATCGTGCAGTGTTTTTATGGTAACATAGTTCTCTTCTTTATTGAGTAAAGAGCAATTAAATTAAACTATAACAGAGTGCGCCTGTTAGAAGTCCTCTGGAGAGAGCTGAATAGCCAGAGATTCTGGAATGTAAGGAACAAAGATCCCAACTCAAACTGGTTTCTGGGGCATGGGGATTATGCCTTGTCTTTATGACCCGGAAAAATGCAGAGACAGGGCAGCTTAGCAGGGCTCAGGCGGTGTCATCGGGCTTAGTCTGCACACTACCTCGTACTCTCTCTCCTCCTCTCTTTCCCCCTCCTTCACTTCTTCTGTCGATGGGCCCTAGCAGCTCCCGGCACCTGCAGTATTTTCTCCTGGACATCCCAGGAGGAACGAAGGACTTCTCTTTCCCAGTAGTTCTGACAGATGTTCTAGCTTGGGACACTCACACAGCCATCTGTATCCATGCCTAGGAGGAGGGACTCTTGCTCTGGGCTCTGTCCTGTGCCCTCTGCAGGGGCAGCGTGGAGCAGGCCCTCCTGGGACCTCTCAGGGTACAGTTGGGGGTGCAGGTGCTGCTCTGGGAGGAGGGGCCTGGGGCGGAGCCGGCAAAGGCAGCCATATCCACGGGAAGCATGTGCTTTATAAATTAATAGGATTTTGTAGCTGGGTGTTGTGGTGGGCACCCGTAATCCCAGCTACTTGGGAGGCTGAGGCAAGAGAATTGCTTAAGCCCAAGAGTTGGAGGTTGCTGTGAGCTGTGATGCTACGGCACTTACAGAGGACAACATAGACTCTCTCTTTCAAAAAAAAAAAAAATTAGTGGGATTTTGTGGGAGGCACTACAATGAAAGTGGAAGTTTCTTGGTGTTTTTTAAAAGCTCATCAAATTGGCGGCGCCTGTGGCTCAAGGAGTAGGGTGCTGGCCCCATATGCCGAGTGTTGTGGGTTCAAACCCAGCCCCGGCCAAAAAAAAAAGCTCATCAAATTGATAGCTGTAATATCTTCCCCGCCATCTTCCCTTCCTGTTGATTGCCCAAGTGCAGCTCTTCCTCCTGGACCCTGCAGAGGTGAAGTTCACCTCCGTCTGTCTCAAGGATCAGGAACCCACGATTACCAACAGCATGCTACGTCTACCATGTAGGTGGACAGAGGCGCACTCATCAACGTGTGGGACCTCCTTGTCCCCTGTGAGCTGGGGTGGAGCAGGGTCACACCAGCTTATCAAGCTCTGCTGGGCACCTGGCCTGGTGTGAGGTCTTGTGGGGTCCCTTTTCCCCTGTGATTCAGACACGAGCCCTGGGACATGCTGTGTTGTCCCTGTTTACAGATGACGATGTAGGTGGGGAGCTCAGAGGTGAAGGTTCTCATAAAGGGAAGGTCTGAGACGGGGCCCAGATCTGCTTGACCACATGTCCTGATGAGTCGGTCGTAAGGTGCACTTGTTATTCCCAATCCTCACTCCAGCAAGGCTCGGTGAGAGCCAGTCACACTGAGGACTGCCCTGTCACTACCTCCCGGCACCTGCTTAGGGTCTGGGTTACACTGAATGCAGCAGTGGGGCTGCCCCTGGCACACAGAAGGACCAACATGGGCTCCCCAAACTCCAGCTATTTGCCACCTGCTCCTTGGAGACTCAGGGCTAGGGCTGGGTGTCCTGCCAGGGAGGCCAGGAAAATGATAACCCCATGTGTCTCTAGGCGTCTAGGCCCCTGAGCCTGAATGGAAGGAACTTGGGGGCCGTTTCCCAGATTCTCTGACAGTCAAGCATAAGTCCCCAAAGCAGTCATGAGGCTCCTCCCCAGTTCCCAGCCAGGGATGTGGCTCTTCTTGCCCCCACCCCAAGCCTTGGGCTGCAGCCAGTGCTGATGTGTGCAGAGCTAGGTGTAGGACGTGGGTGGGTGGGGGTCTGCACAGGTGGTGGGGCTGCTCTCACAGCGGGGCTCTGTGTTGCAGGCCTGCAGGTACGGACACGTGCAGCATCTGGAGCACCTGCTGTTCTATGGGGCGGACATGGGCGCCCAGAACGCGTCGGGGAACACGGCCCTGCACATCTGTGCCCTCTACAACCAGGTCAGTGGGAGCCCCCAGCTATACACCCCTTCCCCCCCACCTGGGGGTGCAGGGCATAGTGCCAGGGGCCTCTCAGGTGGACCTCACCTGCTGTGGGAGAGAGGACACAGCCCCCAGGGAGCGCCGTGAGCAGCCTGTGTACACAGCTGGAGCCTGCCAGGCTGGGCTCCAGGCCCAGGTCAGCTCGACTCCGAGGCTGAGCCTCTGAGCTGTGCACCTTCCAGAAGACGTGCACTGAACCACGGTCCTCTTGTCCTCACCCTTGGGAGCTGAGGAGCAAACTCTGCTCAGTTCCCGAGTCTGAAACAGCGGGTGTCAACTTGGGACAGGGAGAGGGGCCTGTCATCATCATGAAATGGGGAAGGACGTGGCTGACAAAGCCCGAGTTAGTCCTGGCACCCCAGGAGAGGTCTGTGACACCATCACGTAGCAAAAGCCAGCTTTCCACTGTGCATGTAATAATATGCCCCGATGCAAGAATTTATCATTTTAACCACTTTTAAGCGCACAGTTCAGCAGCCTTAAGAACCTTGTCGTGGCTGTGTAGCCGTCACCACCACCCATCCCCAGAACTCTCCCACCTCCCTCAGATGAAGCATGACTCCCGTCCCTCCCCAGCCCCTGGCGCCCCCACTCTATTTTCTGTCTCTGAGTTTGGCTGTCGTAGGGGCCTCATGTAGGTGGAATCATGGAGCATTCCCTTTCCTATCTGGTCAGCCCCTCTGGGGTGATGCTTTCGAGGTCCACCTAGCGTGGGTCAGACTTTCCTGCCCTTTCCCGCCTGAGTGCTCTCCCGCTGCGCGTGCGGGCTGCTTCCACCGCACTGTGTGAATCACGCTGCTGTAATCGTGGACGTGCAAATATCCGTTCAGGACTCTGCTTCTGGTTCTTCCCAGTCTAGACCCAGAGGTGGAACCTTGCCGTGAATGAATCAGAGTGCACACTTTTCTGTAAGACTGACCAAGTGACCCAGGACGGCAGCAGAGCAGAGCGTCTGGGGGGCGCTGCACGCTCGGGGCCTGATCCCTGCCCTTGGGAGTGTGAGCCCCACCTGACAAGGGGGCGTCCTGGGCAGCGTGTGGGGGCTGTGCAGAGGGGAAGCGGGAGAGCTGCTGCTCCTGCAGGTGGGAGGAGAGCGGCAGGGGAGCTCGTGGTGTGGGTGAGAAGGGCACGGCTCACGGGGAATTCCCGGGGTCGGGGATGTTGCTTCAGGGGGCAGAGGCTGCCGGTTCCCTTAGAGCTCAAGGTCAGGCTCATCCCTGGGCATCACTGTTTAAGGAGTTCTCTGCCCCCCTTTTAAATTATTCTCTTTCTCTGACTTCAAGGAGCCTCAAGTCTGCAGGGTACGGAGAGGTAGATGCTGTGTTGAGTGACCAAGCATAGTGGGGTGGGGGGTCCCTTCCTCCTGGAGGAACAGAGGGAGATGACGGAGAGGGGCTTTGCTGGAGGCCCTGGGCTCTTTGTGCCTGGGTCTCTGTGGGCCCTCTGCGTTCCCTTCCCCATTCAGAGCCGTCCTCCCATCCTGAGGCTCACTGTGCCCTCTAGGGTGAAACCTTCAGCCTCACCTACACCAAGTCCTCCCCGACCCCTCCCTGGCTACTCACTAACCCAGGCCCCCAGCCACTCTGCTGCCGCCCCATGTGGTATTAAACCTCTCTGGATTCTTTCCTCTGAAAAACTCTCATGCATCTTTCAAAACCCAACTCCCTACCGACCCCTTGATACTGTTAGTTATACAGTTTGCTCTGCAGACCTTTGCAAGATACAGCCAGGGTGAACTGTCCAGGACCATTTTCCTCATCAACATTCCCTGCCCTTGTGTCTGTCTTCTCAGGGACGTAAACTACCATCTTTTGGTGTCTCCGTACCTGGCCCAGGAGAGCAGCAAAGCATGTGGGGTTGGAGCGGCATGTTGCAGGGCTGTCGGCCTCCTCCTTAGGGGACGCGTATTGATGGGGTTTGCGTGCAGCCCTCAGTACCCCCCTGAGCTGAGGTGGTGAATGACTTTAACAGTGTGAGATGCGGCTCGGCGCCTGTGGCTCAATCAGCTAAGGCGCCAGCCACGTACACCTAAGGTGGCGGGTTCGAATCCCCAGCCCGGACCCGCCAAACAACAATGATGGCTGCAACCAAAAAATGGCTGGGCGTTGTGGTGGGCGCCTGTGGTCCCAGCTACTTGGGAGGCAGAGGCAGGAGACTCGCTTGAGCCCAGGAGTTGGAGGTTGCTATGAGCTGTGATGCCA
>CAUYQV010088038.1:0-15382 GCA_963574575.1 Galagoides demidoff
TGATACTTTCTTATGAGTCCTGCAGATCTGTTTTTAATGATGGCACTTTCCTTCTGACAAATCTGGAGATGATCTAATCTCATCCCTTGTTCTACAGATGTGCCCCACATAGGCAGCATAAGAGGACCAAGGTCACAGCAAGCTTGAAGCTGTGCCAGGCCTGCCTTGCCACACATCACCTTACAGGAGATGGTCATTAGTGTGTTACATCTTCTTGAACTGCTCTGCTCTCTTGGTGGGCATAAAGGGAGTGATGGATGAGATAGGGTGAACTATAAACCTTCTCCTCCTCAAGAGAAGAGTTAACCTCTGACCCCAAGATAAGGCAATCAGATATAGCTTATCCATTAAAACAAAGTTGGAGAAACAATGAAGTTACCTCATTCCAGACGGGGTTGAGTTCATTATCAACTTTCTTTGTTTTCTTTTTCTCATCTGCAAATAAAAAATAAGAGCTACCAATTAATCAGAAATAAGAGAATGTACCATTCATTTGTTCATGCAAAGAACATTATCTGCAGGCCTTCTAAGTGCCCGTATTTCCCCCTGGAAAAGCCTAGGAGGGGGGCTTCCTGAATCCAAGTTTTCCAAACTGAATGGTGTTTTTGGCCTACAACATTTTCCTTCCCACCCCCAGGTCTACAAAGACTTCAGGGATCAAAGATTTGAAATCATGGGACAGCTGTGATGCTCCACCCCATCTCACTAAGGTTCCTAGGGACCTCTGTCCCCAGCTTGCTCCAGAAAGCCAACGAAGCTGATCTTTGAGGTGCTGGCATCACCATTCTATAGACAAGGATACTGAAGCTCAGGGAAGTAAAAATGTGTCTGAACTCACACTTGGCAGTGGTGCCCTGATTTAAACTTGAAATTTCTGCTCTGAAGCCCACACTGCCTGTGAGTATGATGAGACCCCCAACACAGCGTAAAGATTAAGCTGGAATCCCTCTCACAGTCCTTGGTACAAAGTGATTGGGGGATGAACACATTCTAGGACCAATGGAGAGCTGGGGGTTTCCTCTCCTTCAGGCCCACCTTTTCTGAAGACATGAGGTCTTTCCACTCAGTATCTGAGCCTGGACAGCACATCTACCTAGATGAGCACATGCAAACCTAGCTGGCGCTGACAGTTTCCTTGGAGCAAAGTCCAAAGAGCAGAGTGTTCCCTTGGGTTCCCAAACTCCCAAATGCTTACCAAAATAAAAGTACAGAATGATTTGTAATCTCCTTTAAAACCTTGGGAGTTGGCTTGGTGCCTGTGGCTCAAGCGGCTAAGGTACCAGCCACATACACCTGAGCTGGCAGGTTCAAATCCAGCCCGGGCCCGCCAAACAATGACGGCTGCAACCAAAAAATAGCTGGGCGTTGTGGTGGGTGCCTGTAGTCCCAGCTACTTGGGAGGCTGAGGCAGGAGAATTGCTTGAGCCCAGGAGTTGGAGGTTGCTATGAGCTGTGATGCCATGGCACTCTACCCAGGGGGACAGCTTGAGGCTCTGCCTCAAAGAAAAGAAAAAAAAAGCCTTGGGAGTAACATGACTATTTCCGTTCCCCTTTCACAGCTAAGGAAACTGAGAAGTTAAGTAGTCAAGGCACCTGGTTAGTTAAATGGCAGGGTTAGGATTTGAACCCAGTGGCCACACGTTGAACTACTTCTGGGCCACTGCTTCCCCTGGCTGCTGTGAAACGTAGGAGGCAGTCGGTTTTGTTCATCTGAATGTCACACTGCCTCAGCTCCCAGCACACAGCTGGCTGTAGGACTAACCACCTCATTCTTCCAGGACCACAGCATAGCAAGGCCATGAATCACCCCACACTCTGCTAAGCATTAATTTTTCCACTTGAGTGGGCACCACACAGCCTGCCTGGCCTCCGTTTCTAGGCCTCAGTGTGACCTTACTGGCTTGCACCCAGACCTAGGCTGGCTGGTTCTGACTGTCATTTCCCAGTGTAGCCCCAGAGACCCTCCCTGGATCTGATCCTGATGTCACCTAGAAGCTGCCCTGAAATTTCCCCTCCCACACTTCCATACTGTCCCCACCCTTCCCTCCCCTCATCTGACATAAACTCTCAATCTTCCTCTGTGGTTATAGCACAAGGAAGTGCTCTTGAGAAAAAGAGGAGTCGTGTGAAGTGTTTTTAACTCAAATGGAACTGGATAAAAGGGCATCTGCGCATAATTGAAACAGCTCCCCCTAAATAATCAGTTATAGGTGCCGGGCTGTGCTTTCTACTGCAGCGTCTCCAACAATCCTCCAAGTCAAACATCGTCATATCCATTTTACAGACAATAAAATGAAGAGAGGCTAGTTAACCTTCAAAGATCACACAAATAATAAGGAAACAGAGCCAGATTTTGAACCTAATTCTCTCTGCTTCCAAAACCTGAGTGTGTTTGCTACCACACCACAGTGAGTCACAGGAAGCTGCCAGAAACGCTGGCTAAGGAAGACCCATCAATGTAGTATGTGTGATAAGCTTGGCATCTGAGGCAATGTCCCACAGGGGAGTCCAGGGTCAGGTTTCAGGGTATCCTGAAACTCTCTAAGATCATTTGTTATAATACTCATAATATATCTGTGAATGTCTCTGGGGCAAAGAACTTATTGTTTTTACCAAATTCTCAAATGAATTAAGGAATCCCTGCATTAAACAAGCATAAAATGGCACCCCTCTTCTCTTGCTACCTCACCACTACCCCTGTTGCCATAACCAGGGCTTGATGGGTGCAAACTGAGTCCTGAAGGAGTAGATCTGAACCCCAAGACCACAGCAGACCTTCAAGAGAGAAGAGGAGCAAGTCCAAGAAGTCCCAATAAGAAGGCAGCAAAGTACTTTACAGAAACTGGGCACTAGGGCTTGGGATAGATGGGATATGGGTTGCTGAGGATGGTATCCAAATTCAGTCTCCAAATCTCTAAGACTCTAATCAGGGAGCCAAGGCAGGGACAGGTGCTCCAGAGAGGCTGCAGGAGAAGCCAGCCTTGTTAACTTGACATAGGTCACAAGGCTGGTTACTGACCTAGGAAATAAGCATGAGGAGGACGCATGTGGGGCTATCTTGATGCCAAGCCTGGAGCTACTGACCCTCTCCGCAACCCAGAGAGACCCGATTGTTCCAGAGTCAGCAACTGGGGACCACAAAAAGATTCATTTGTTCATTCATTCATTCATTCATTCATTCACAAACATTTATATGCGCCCACTGTGTGCCTATAACAGGAAACAGAAGAGCACAAGATAGTTCCACTCTTAAAGGTTCTACAAATGTAGGTTATGGGCTACTGAACTGCTTAAATCTTATATGTGTTTCCACCAAATAGCAAAAACCCCTCCATGCTCTTGTCTGCTTCATTCTCATCCCGGAGTTCCTTCTCCAGGAACATAAGGGAGAACAACGGAAATGATGACCAACCGGCCAGCTCAGGCTCACACAGCTCAGCTCGCAGAAAGTCTTCACTAAGTAAGTTCTTCCACAAACGGTAATCACCTCCTTCATTCTTCTAACCAACAAATATTTTTGAAATAGCACTTGCCAGGTACTGAGCTGGGCACTGTAGGAGATATAAAAATACCCTAGGCTCAGCGCCTGTGGCTCAAGTGGCTAAGGCGCCATCCACATACACCTAAAGTGGCAGGTTCAAATCCAGCCCAGGCCCGCCAAACAACAATGATGGCTGCAACCAAAAAATAGCCGAGTGTTGTGGTGGGCGCCTGTGGTCCCAAGCTACTTGGGAGGCTGAGGCAGGAGACTCGCTTGAGCTCAGGAGTTGGAAGTTGCTGTGAGCTGTGAAGCCACAGCACTCTACCCAGGGGGACAGCTTGAGGCTCTGTCTAAAAAAAAAAAAATGAAAAAAAAAATACCCTAGATGTGGTTCCTGCCCTCAGGTGCTCTACAAGGAGGTAGTTGTGCCCCCAGAGGTGACTATAGTAATACAAAAAGAAAGACTTCAGACCAGATGAGGTGGCTCAGGCATGTAATCCCAGCACTTTGGGAGGGTGAGTCAGAAGGATGACTTGAGGCCAGGAGTTCAAGGCCAGCCTAGACAACATAGTGAGACCCCTGTCTCTACAAAAAAATTTTAAACATTAGGCTAGCATTGTAGTGCTAGGAGGTAGTACTCAGGAGGCTGAGGCAAGAGGATTGCTTGAGCCCAGGTCAAGAATGTAAGGTTTCAATGAGTGATGATTATGCCAGTGCACTCTAGCCTGGGTGACAGAGGAAGGGAAGGGAAGGGGAAGGAAGGAGAGGGGAGGGGAGGTGAAGGAGAGGGAAGGGGAAGAAAAGAAAAGAAAAAGGGGGCAGCGCCTGTGGCTCAAGGAGTAGGTCGCCGGCCCCATATACTCAGGGTGATGGGTTCAAACCCAACCCTGGCCAAAAACTGAAGAAAAAAAAAAAAAAAGAAAAGAAAAGAAAAGAAATTCAGTTGCTATTAGAGAGATACATATGTAAATGTAAATTCAGAGGGGAAAGAAAGTGACTACAGTCTGTGTGAACCAGGTAAGGCCTCAGAGAGGAAGCAGAGGCTGAGCTAGAAACTGAAGGACAAGGAGGGATTGAAAATCCGGGGGAGGGGAGCCATGGAGGAGGGGAGAACCGGTGTTGTCTCAGACCCCTCACAGCCTATTGGCCAGAACCAAGGGATGTGCAAGGGGCAGCGGGCAGGCGTGCTGTGTGGGACGGTTGCCGTCACACTGTGAAGACTTGACCAGCTTCACTTGGCTGATAGAAGCACTTAAGGGAAGGGAAGTTAGAAACTGAACTTTATACCTTTAAAAACATCATAATCCAGGGCGGCGCCTGTGGCTCAAAAGGGAAGGGCACCGGCCCCATATGCTGGAGATGGTAGGTTCAAACCAAACCCTGGCCAAAAAAAAAGCAAATAAAAGAAAGATACATATATGATAAAAAAAAAAAAAGAAGAACTTCATAATCCAATGAAAAACCAAGTTGTCCAGCACTCTCCCAATACGTACGCCTGACCACATGATGCCCTTGACCACAGACCAGGTGGAGCTGCTCAACTGGAACTTCTTGCAGCTCTGGGCATTTGGTGCAGGACGCCGATGTCACAGTGCAGGCCAGGAGGCACTGCTAAGCCCTTTACATGCATCATTTCATTCAGTCCTCCTGGAAAGCACCACTGTTATCCTCAGTTTGCAGATAAGCCAAGAGATCCCAGAAAGGTCAGGTAATTCTCTGGGATCACAGAGCTAGGAAGAAGCCTCTAACCAGGGCTGGCGTAGCATTTAACCACTGCACCTCCTATCTCCCGTCTAACAAGGAAAAATTAAGCAACTGCCGTTAGCTCCTACCCTCCTAGAGAAACACACCTTAGTCTCCTCCAAGAAAGACACTCTGATTTTTATCAAAATGTGTGTGTATATTCCATTTTATCTAAAACCTATTCTCTCACTTAACCATGTAGGCAAAAAAAAAGTAGATAAATTCTTTTCTTATCAGTAGCCACAGAGTCGCACATTAATATTATTCAATTTTTTATTCTACTCATTTTTTTAAAAGAAGGTCAGAGTTACAGGCACTAAACAGGAAACTCCCTGTCCTTTCTCCATATCACCTGCCCTCCCTCCCCCTGCCTGGCTCTAAGTTTATTAAGATAACTGTTTCTCCCTATGGAGAGAAATTAAATACTTTCAACCCAGAACATAACAAGTGTCTCAAATGCAGAGCACACTGTGGCCCATGGCTCAAGGCATTCTTTGGGACATTTCCTGTTTTCTGATTAGCTACGCCTGCTTCTGGGTCAGTTCTGTGAAGGTCACAGCTGCAGTAATTACCCAAATGCCAGTCAACCAACAAGGTTTCCCCCCAAACTGCACAAGCCTCCCCATCTCTTACCCAGAACAATTTCCTCTGCTGTTCACCTGCCAGACGGTGTGTTGGACCCTTATTGAAGAGGCCTGAGGTGTGTTGGACCATTATTGAAAACACACCGGGACCCCTGAAACCAGCTTGCTACACACTTGTGCAAGTGGCCAGCTGCAGTGGTTCATTTTAGCTGTCAAGTTGGCTGGGCTGTGGTGCCCAGCTGTTTGGTCAAACACTAGCCTGGATGTTGCTGTCAAGATATTTTATAGACCTGATTAACATTCATGATCAGTTAACTCTAAGCAAATTAACCTCCATAATGCATACGACCTCAGCCAAAAAGTTGAAGGTCTTAAGAGAAAAAACTGAGGTTTCCCAGAAAAAGAAATTCTGCTTTAAAACTGTAACATAAAAACCCTACCCGAGGCTCGGTGCCCGTAGCACAATGGTTACGGCACCAGCCACATGCACCCAGGCTGGCGGGTTTGAGCCCTGCCTGGGCCAGCTAAAAAACACTGACAATTGCAACAAGGAAATAGCTGGGTGCTGTGGCTATTTAAAAAAAAAAAAAACCTACCCAAGTTTCCAGCCTGTTGGCCTGCCCTACAGATTTTGGACTCAAGATCATAACAATTAACTCTTACCTGAATTTCTAGCCTACCAGCCTATCCCACAAATTTCATACTTGCCAGCCCCTACAATTGCGTGAGCCAGTTCCTTAAATCTTCCCCTCTCTCCCTCAATCCCTATTGATACCATTTCTGTGGAGAACCCTGACTAATCTAACCAGTAACCTCAGGTGCCCATGAAAGCAATAACACGTACAACAGTAACTTATTTTATTTTGAGACAGAGTCTCACTTTGTCACCCTTGGTAGAGTGCTATAGCGTCACGGCTCACAGCAACCTCCAACTCTTGGGCTTAAGCAATTCTCTTGCCTCAGCCTCCCAAGGAGCTGGGACTACAGGCACCTGCCACAATGCCCGGCTATTTTTTGTTGCAGTTGTCATTATTGTTTAGGTGGCCTGAGCTAAGTTCGAACCCGCCAGCCTCCATGTATGTGGCTAGCACTGTAACCACTGTGCTATGGGTGCCAAGCCCTTAGTTTAAATGCTTCCAAATACACACCGTCTTAATGACCCTAATAATCCTGCAGGAAAAATGACAGATATTGGGCCTGCACTTCTGACTAGTCTTTGCAGACTTTTGAATCAGTGAATTAATTATCTATTACTTTGGGCTGTTATCTTGGGAAAACATGAGGTTCAACCAGTGAGCTCAGGGTCCTTCATGTAAACTGATGAATTCAGATGAGATCATCTCAAAGTTTTCCTCCAAGTCAAGTACATGAGCCTCGCTAAGTGACTCCAAATCCTGCATGGTTACATTGCTCTGTCTTATGGCCTCAGGAAAAGTGGGGGTGCCCCAAGAAACTCAGCTCTAGATGAACACTATCTCCAGGTTCAGCCACAAGTCTACACTTGACCTCCCATTCAAAAGTACTTCATCTGTACTGGTTCTCTGAGTCATGGCTCCTCTCTTCTGAAAAATCAGCAGTCACATACAAATTCACTCATGATTTTGCCTAAAATTTCACAGAGCCCTGAAGCCCACCCATACACGGCTAACATCTATTAAGTGCTCTGGACTAGTTAGTTACTGTTCCCAGTGTCTCCCATGGATTCTCCCACTTCATTGTCACAACAACCCTAAGAGGTAAATTCTAATATGAGACACAGACAGGTTAAGCAACTTCTTAGATTGTCAGATTCATAGCATGCAAATATCTTTATCGTAGAGGTCACACAACTAGTAAATGATGGAAATGAGACTCAAATCCTGGCAGATGAAGACACAACGGTTTCCAAAGTTGGATTGAGAGTGACTCTTTAAATGCTGGGAGTTTCAATTTTTTTTTAAGGGACAGAGTCTCACTGTCACCCAGGCTGGAGTGCAGAGGAGCAATCATAGCTCACTGCAGCCCCAGACTCCTAGGCTCAAGCGATCTTCCCCCTCTCAGCCTCTTGAGCAGCTACACATGCAACGCTATTAAATTTTTTTTAAAGATAAGGTCTTGCTATATTGCCCAGGCTGGTCTCAAACTCCTGGCCTCAAGAGATCATCCCACCTCAACCTCCCAAAATGGTGGGATTACAGGCATGAGCCATCATGTCCAGGCTGGTACTATAGTTTATTAATATTGTTATTCCCTAATCAAGCTAAATTTACACAGATAAGCAACTAAAGCATATAGCTACCCTTCAGAATGGGAGAAGATATTTGCATGCTATGAATCTGACAAGGGGCTGATAACTAGAATTTACAGAGAGCTCAAGCTAATCAACAAGAAAAGAGCAAACAATCCCATTTATAAGTGGGCAAGAGACCTGAACAGAACCTTCTCTGAAGAAGACAGACAAAGGTCAACAAACACATAAAAAAAATGCTCATCATCCCTAATCATCAGAAAGATCAAAACCACCCTGAGACATCACCTAACCACAGCGAGAATAGCCCACATCACAGAGTCCGAGAGCTGCAGATGCTGCTGTGGATGTGGAGAGAAGGGAACACGTTTATATTGCCAGTGGGATTGAAAACTAATACAGCCTTTATGGAAAGAAGTATGGGGAGTCCTCAAAGAGCTAAAAGTAGACCTTACATCTGATTCTGCAATCCCATCACTAGGTATCTATCCAGAAGAAAGAAAAAATCATTTTACCATGAGGATATTTGCACTAGAATGTTCATCAGAGTTCATTTCACGATTGCCAGGATGTAGAATCAACCCAGGTGCCCATCAACCCATGAACGGATTAATAAACTGGTATATGTATACCAGGCATCCTCAAACTGCAGCCTGCAGGCCATATGTGGCCCTCCTAGGAAGTTTATCCGGTCCACCAGCTGTTTGTGCCGCTGCTGCCTGTCCTGCTTAGCAGCCGACTAGTCCCAGGGCCTGCAGTCCGGCCCTCCAATGGTCTGAGGGACGGTGAACTGGCCCCCTGTTTAAAAAGTTTGAGGACACCTGATATACCATGGAATATTGTTCAGCTATAAAAAAGATGGAGACTTTACGTCTTTTGTATTAACCTGGATGGAACTGAAGAACTTTCTTCTAGGTAAAGAAATACAGAATGGAAAAGCAAGTATCTAAAGAATTCAATACTAATACGAAATCAATAGATAAGCAACTACAGGCCCACGTGAGAGAAACACAATTACTTTCAATTGTGGGGGGCAGTGGGGAAGGAGGGAGACAGAGACGGGTAAGCGCTCACCTAATGGACACAATGTAAAGGTATACAGCACATCCCCTGGGTGAAGAGTTCAACTACAACTTGAACTTTACCTAACAAACCCAAACAATGTAACATAATCATTTGTACCCTCATATTAATCTGAAATAAATTTTTAAAACATATATTGTTATTCCCTCCTAGAGTGCTTAATACATAGTAATTTCTCTATGATTCGAGTGAATTGTACTTGTAAATTCATCTAAGTATCATTACTAGGGTTGTACAAAGTGCTTTGCACAGAGCCTAGCACACAGTAAGCTCTAAACAAACAAGAGCTATTAGATATTTCTTATTACAGTACTAGGGCAGCCCCCCTTGCATGCCCCGAGGGATTCCCAGGCTGTGGAGGCCTGATGGGCAGGGCTTGAGCAAGTGACCAGTGAGGCTGGGGACAGCCCTGGTGGAATAATTCTCTCACATGGCTCCACTCTAGCCTGAGGGGCAGCTATGGGCAGTGATTACTCCTCACTGATAGCCTGGCAGCCACTAAGACTGAGGCAACTTCTGCAGGAACCAGGGCAGAGAAGGCTCTGGCAAGGGCCGGCAGGAAACCCCTGAGCCTTCAGGACTTGAGAGGTACCTGGGGATGCACAGAGACACATGGCCCGCCAGGTCAACCTCTCTAAAGGAGTCCCTTTGAATTTTTTCTTTCCAACTCTGCCTGCCACCACCACTCTGGGAGGATGTTGCCAAATGGATTCTAGGAGAAAGGAATTTTGGCCAAGTGGCAACTGTAATACAAAGCAAGGCTGTTTGGTAGGTTTCTGACGCAGTCACTGTATCACTGATAAGCAGGAATGCCGAGACAAAAGGGCAGGATGGGTGACTGCTCCCCATTCTGCACCCAGTGCCCCACTGGCCTCTGGAAATGCCCTGTACCAACTCTTAAATCAAACCCAAATCATCTAAGGGAACTGCAGTGACAGCCAGTCCATTTGAACAACTCAGATAGAATCTACCTCCTAAAAGTTGATGCTGGAGTTTGGTCATGTTCCAGCTCCACTAACTGCCAGGGCTACTAGGGGAGGGTGGCCCAGGCTCCTGAATTGACTGCATTGGTGTTTATTTTGTGTGTGAGAATCCACTCTGTGCACAGTACATTAAACACATTCACATCTCTCCCTTACAAGGAGGGTATTAGGATCCCCATTTTACAGATAAGGAAACTGAGCATCAGTGATGTGCACTGACTTGCCCAAGACCACAGAGCCAGCAAGCAGCAGAGCTGAGCTTCAGCCGGAAGTCAGCCTTATTTCCAAACCTGTGCTCTTAACTTCCACCACAGTCCCAGGGTGCCAGTGACCTGCCACTTTTTCAGCTATGCGACCTTGGGCTACTTACTCCAACTCTCTGTAGCTAAACTTCTTCATATCTGACCCAGGAATAAGAGCTTCCATATATAGGGCGTCACATGTGCCAAGTACTCTTCTGAGGTCTTTGCAGATGTTACGTACTATTATTATCCTTATTTTGAGGCATAATAAAGTTAAGTAGCTTGTCTAGGGTCACCTGCCAGTAAGACACAAAGTCAGAATTTGAATGTGGGTGTTCTGGTTCCTAAACCTCATAACCTCTCCAGCTTCTGACTGGCATGTTTCTGAGACATAATTTGCTAGGGGATTAATTAATGTGGGTATTCAGCAAATTCACAAGGAACCTAATTAGGGAGATGGAGCCTACAGGGTCTCCCAAGGTCCTAGTTTCTTCTCAAAGAAGGAAAGATAAAAAAGCCCTCCTGGCAGAGTTTCAGTAGGGATGAAATGACAAAGAAAAAGTGCCCAGGACACAGAGGCATTGCTAGTATGTGTTGGGTTAGAATCATCAACTGCTACCCTCAGGCCAGCACTCAGAGGACCCAGCTCTCTGCCCTCCCTGTCTCCAGGAAATAGCATCCATCCAGAGAAAATGAAATAGTCACATAAAGGGCTTCGATGCAGGTGCAGTGGCTCACACCTGTAATCTTAGCAGTCTAGGAGGCTGAGGCAGGAGGATCTGCTGGAGCTCAGGAGTTCAAGACCAGCCTGAACAAAAGCAAGACTTTATCTCTACTGTAAATAGAAAAATTAGCCAGGCCTGGTGATGTGCGCCTCCAGTTCCAGCTACTCAGGAGGCTGAGATTGGAGGATCACTAGAGCCCAAAAGTTCAAGGTTCCAGTGTGCTAAGATGATGCTACTACACTCTACCCAGGGCCACAGAGCGAGACTCCGTCTCTCAAAAGAAAGAGGTTTAAAAACAAAAGCAAAACTCTGAGTCAAAAATCTTGATAATTAGATCCTATCCTTCCCAGGCAAAAAACTTCCAGGTGAATTTACCGTCAGCTCCAGACCCTCGTGTCCCATAGTTAATCTTTTTACATGGGATGTTTGCCACTGCAGTAGTTTTAATCCACTTTGCTCCGCTTTCCTTCTGATATTGCAAATGTTTTTAACCTCTAAGGTCTTTAGGGAACTGGACTGTCTGTTTGCTGTGGTTCTGAGGGAGTTGGGAGTCAGGGTATCTGTGGGGCTTGGGACAGAGACAGAGGTGGAATTAAAGTAAGAGAACACCAAGCACAAAGAAAACCAGCCATGCCCTAAGCAGCAGGAGAGCCCCTCGGACCAAGTGTCAAGACCCAGGTTCCAGTCCTTCTTTGCCTTTTCCTGACTACACAATTTTGCTCTATCTCTTCATCATTGAGTCTCAACATGCTCATCTGCATAATGGGTATAAACACCTGCCTTCAGCATGGGCCTCCCAGTGTTATAGAGAACAAAGGGCTTTCTATACTATACGTGCCCTGGGACAGGCCCTTTCCCAAGGGTATGTCACATGGGGGAAGAGATCACAATGGGTCTGCACCCTGCAGTAAACTGGAGGACACTTGGAGCCCCAGACAAAGCCTCTGAGGACAGAGGTGTCCAGGCCACAGGCACTAGTGCCCCAGGCCCTGTCATGGTCTGACTAGATGCCCCCAGGACTGGCTTTGCCCAAGAAAGTATAATGAGTAGGAGATGGAAGCTGGATTGCCAGCCACATGGGATCTGAGCCCTGAGTCAATGTGTATGACCACAGGATGGGCCAAGTGCAGAGGTGGCCAGGACCAAGCACTCAGCACTGCATAGGGACAATAGAGGGGTTTGTGTCCTCATCTGCCTACAATGTACAGTGGGACCTTGGGTGAGGTATTTAACCCATCCTACCCAAGATTAGGTTTTTTAAAATCTTAAATAAGAATTTCTTTTTTATTTTTATTTACTTATATTGATCAGAAAATAAATGAGTAAATTAAAATTAAATAATACAGGTGAAGTGCTTAGCATAGTGCTTAACAGCTGGTAAACTCGAAGCATCAGTATAATGTATTGATGATGGTTCCAGGGGTCTAAACTCATTGCTCTCTTTTCAGGGTTTTTTTGTTTTGTTTTGGAGACAGAGTCTCACTCTGTCACCTCAATGGAGTGCCATGGCATCATCATAGCTCACAACAACCTCAAACTCTTGGGCTCAAATGATCCTCTTGACTCAGCCTTCTGAGTAGCTGGGACTATAGGCACCCACAATATTAGCCCAGCTAGTTTTTCTATTTTAGTAGGGATGGGGGGTCTCACTCTTGCTCAGGCTGGTCTTGAACTCCTGAGCTCAGCAATAAACTCTCCTTGAAGTCTCAGAGTGCCAGGATTATAGGCATGAGCCACCATGCCAGCCTCACTACATTCTTTTTTTTTTTTTTTTGAGACAGAGTCTCGAGCTATCCCCCTGGGCAGAGTGCCGTAGTACCATAGCTCACAGCAACCTCCAACTGCTGGGCTCAAGCGAGTCTCCTGCCTCAGCCTCCCAAGTAGCTGGGACCACAGGTGCCCGCCACAATGCCTGGCTATTTTTTTTGGTTGTAGCCATCATTGTTGTTTGGCGGCCCAGGCTGGATTCGAACCTGCCACCTTAGGTGTATGTGGCTGGCGCCTTAGCCACTTGAGCCACAGGCGCCGAGCCCCTCACTACATTCTTAATCCACCAAACTCCAGCGCTCTTTCACAGCTTAGGCTATAAAATGCTTGCAGGCAGGGCCAGGCCCGGCTTGTTCTCCACCCCCACACACAGAGGGGGGCATACTGCCTGGCAGTGTGTGTTCCTGGTCAATGCTTGTTGAATAGATCCGTGCTTGGAAGGAGGCAGCAACAGCAGCAAGAAGATGGGGGAGAGAGGCAGCAAGTGTCCAGGCAGTGAAGTCAGACAGTAAGGAGAGGTAGGCAAAAATATAATTTTTATTTTAGTTATTAAAAGGGAGATAGGGAAAGGATTTTTTTTCAATCTATCATCTGTGCTATTGGGATGAAAAAGTCTATGAAGGTAATAAACCAGCTTGCAGAAGTGCAATGAAGTGCAGCCCCACCCTACCAGTCAAATATTAGGGTTTTGATACTTTCCATATAATAAATTAGAGTTTTAGTCTCCACTAACAAAAGATGGCTCATACTTGATTATCAGGGAACTGACTCACTGCTAAGCTTTGTCACCTCCTAGCCTGAGTCACAGCATGTCATAAAGGTTTTCCTTACCCTCACCTCAGGGTCAACTCACCTCAGGAGGGTTGTTTCTTTTTTCTTTTAAAAAGTTTTTGTGATCTGGGTTCGCTTTTTTCCTCTTTCAGACTGGATGCGAATGACCACAACACACCAAGCAACTCAATCTGTTCGGACGGGGGTGGCAGTAGGCACAGGTTGTGGGCTGTGTCCCCATCCACGCTGAGCTCAAGGCATATGCCTGGGCAATCTGGAATCCTGCTAAATCCTCACCAGTCTCTATCTCAGCTTCCTCACAAGAAAAATGAAGATAACGATAATAATATCCACTTCCTTAAAATGAAATGGGGATTAGGTCAGGCCACACAGGTGTGGGCACAACATAAGGGTTTATGGTAGTTGCTAGTTATTGCTCAGGCTGCTCCCCCCTGCCCAGTGCTGTAGAAGACCGAAGCAGCAATGAACGTTTCAAAGCGCTTTCTATGAGCTTTCACTTTATTTACGCTGATCGTAACAATAATGCTCTGAGGTAGGGACTATTACCCTCTCTACTTTATAGACGAGGTAGCCAAGGTACAGTCATGGGCCACAGAACAATGTCTGGATGGACTGCACGTACCATGGTGGTTCCATAGATTACAGTATCACAGTCTGCCTGTTCAGATACACAAATACTTAACTGCTATGGCACATCTGCCTACAGTATTCAGTGCAGTCACCTGCTAGGGGCTAGTAGCCTAAGAGCAACAAGCCGTGACCCCATAGCCTAGGTGTGTGTAGACCGCATCATGTAGGTTTATGTGAGTGCACTCTGCGATGTTTGCGCACGGATGAACTAGTCTGATGATGCATTTCTCAGAACACAGCCCTCTGGGTAAATGACACATAACCATACAGAAAAGCAGGACTCATTTTTGCGGCTACCTGCACCGTCCGATACAGTCGTCAGTAACCATGCGCGCTTATGTACGTTTACATTAACTATAGTCAATATTAAAATTTCAATTTCTCAGTCATAGAAGACACATTTCGGCAATCGGTATCCATGTGTGGATACTGTCACACTAGACAGGGCGGATCTTGAATATTTCCATTTTTACAGAAACTTCTGTTGGACAGTGTTGCTTTAAATAACCTAGCACACAGTAAACTCACAAATAAATCATTGGCAAATGAAGTAAAACAAATTAGTAAAAGTTGGTATTAAACCAAGGGTGGTGGCCCATGCCTGTAATCCCAGCACTCTGGGAGGCCAAGGAGGGCAGATTGCTTGAGGTCAGGAGTTCAAGACCAGCCTGAACAATAGCAAGACCCTGTCTCTAAAAAATAGCTGGGCATAGTGGTGGGCACCTGTAGTCCCAGCTACTTGGAAGGCTAAGGCAAGAGAATCACTTGAACCCAAGAGTTTGAGGTTGCTGTGATCTATGACACCACAGCACTCTACCAAGGGCAACAACGTGAGACTCTGTTCCCCACCCCCACCCCACCCCAAAATAATCTGTTTTATTTTCACAAAACTGACTAGTTTTTTTTGACAAAATGTGAACTACATCTAGACTCTTTTCCAGAAAAGCTTTACTTTTTATTTATTTTATTTATTTTTTTTGAGACGGAGCCTCAAGCTATCCCCCTGGGTAGAGTGCCATGGCATCACAGCTCATAGCAACCTCCAACTCCTGGGCTCAAGTGAGTCTCCTGCCTCCGCCTCCCAAGTAGCTGGGATCACAGGTGCCCGCCACAACGCCTGGCCAT
>CAUYQV010088040.1:0-23687 GCA_963574575.1 Galagoides demidoff
TTTTAAAACTATAATTGAGAAAATGACATGAAGGCTGTGTTGATCAGTTTGATGGAAGTATTTCGGATTGCATGTGAAAACCCCACACTGTACCCCAGAAGTGTATTAATGTACATAGTTACCATTCAATAAAAAAAAAAAATCTCTAATAAAAATGGCAAGTTGAAAAAAAAAATAATAATTGAGTGAGTGCCTGATCACCTTGACTACCACCCTTCCTTAAAAAGATTTCTTTGATATTATAGCCAGATTCCAGGGCATAGGCCAGAAGCCAAAAAGTGCTTTGGTTTCTTACAGGCCATGGCTAAAATGGCTGGATCATTAGAGCAGATTCCAATCCTGTGTACCCGAACATCCATGTGTATGAAGAGTGAATGGCGGATCTTCCTTCCCCACCTGTAGCAGGTGGATCAGAGCTACTGAGGCAAGTCCTACCTGGTCTGCAGATCCTAAAGGTGGGCATGGCTGAACTCAGTCCTGAGAACTTGATCCTTTCATAGCCTGGGGTAGAACTCCTGCTTACAGATAGCTGTCTCTTTAAATTGGTATGATCCTGCCCATTAGTGAAGAAGTCCAGTGAATGTCAGACTCCCCAATCAAATCTGCAGCTTCTCCTCCAAGAGGTAGGAAAATGAGATCGTGGGAATGGATGGGAGCTAAAGAACAAAAATTCCCTTTTCCTAGAGCTGAAGCTAAAACTGGTCACGGAACAAATGTGTTCCACCTTCTACAAAGGACATTTTAGAAAAGCTGCACAAAGCAACTATCCAAAATTCTTTCTGCACTGTGATATCAGATTCCATCATCAATAACTGTTTGTGATGACCTTTGATACTGTCCTCTTTGACTGTGATCTCTTTTAATACTACTGTTCCTGCAAGGAGTGACATATGCAGGACATAGTACTTTAATGAGGATTGGTTTTGCTTGGGGCTACAAGAGACAAGTGAGTATTGAGAACAAAAAGGTTTGCTAAGAAAGAAAAAGGAAGCAAAAGGGAAAATGGAAGAGCCCTAAGTAAATACCTGTTTGGATGCTAATGCATAAATACCATAATTCTCACATGCACTAACACTACTTTCTCCATTTATTTCAAGGATGACTATGGGTGAAGTTTTGAATCTTAACAATGCCCCATTTCCTTGTTTTTCATTAAAACTACCATATGAGAAATGTGAAAATGTATGCAAGAAATTAGATATATAACGTACATTACGTTATATAATATATATTATTATATATGACATAATTATATGTAACATTATATTTCATAACATAATTATACATAATGCAATGCATATGTGAAATTTTATACTTACAGGCTATGTTAGGATATAATAATCATGTCAATTTTATTGATCGTATTAATTTAACCCTATCGGAAGAAGTGTGGAAGTAAGGTTGACATGACCTAAAATGGAGCTGATTTGTTTCCAGGAATGTTTCTTAAAGGTTTATTCTTATCATAAACAATCTGTTTATGATATCCTTAGCATCATTATCTTTAGAATAATTCAAAATAGAAATTATGGTACAAAGAGAAGATAATTTTTTTAAATTATAACATTTTATTTTGTCACCTTAATTATTTCCAGGGTGATAGAAACCTTTTCAGGATGATATAGCTCCTGAATTTGGAATTTCTTAGCAGTGTGTGGATATGCTTGAAGACCTGACAAGGTCACTTGAAGCTTGTGGTTCAGTAATTCAGCCCCACTCTATGAAGACAGAAGACTAAGCTATGCTACCGTAGCTTGAAAAACACATGACAACTTAACAATAGACCAGCATGCGGCTACAAGAAGTAATTTCTTTTCCCTTGTATTCTCCTTCCATGATACTACACAGAGAGTCAAATGCATGTCTGTACATGCATGAGGCAAGAGAATAGAAATTAATTTGCTTCGCCCATAGAAATTTCAGCTACTGTGCACTAAGCTGCTGTGCTTATCTTTGGAAAGTTCATTCTCAGAGGCTGGATAAAATTTCTGCTCTTCTGCTTTTTAAGTGAGGAAGTCTTTTGTTTGCTTAAAAATGGGAAAGCTCATTTTATTAAGTATTCTTGTTACTGTGATTGCATTCTTCAGAACAGTAGCTTTGCTACCATTTTTCAGATACTTTTTCATAGTTTGTGTGGCTGATTTCCTAGAGCATCTCTGAATGGGATTTTCTCAGCCATTTTCACACCTTCTGTCCCTATCACGTTTCATTCTTCTGCAGCACTTAGATCTGTAGTACAGCAGGTGGAGAAGTGATTTAAGGACAAAACAATAGGAAGCTTATGCTTTCTTTTATTAAGTCATGGATGTGTATTTCTGTCCAACTTTGGGGAAAGCCTTTTATTTTTCTCTTCTTTCCTTTTTTTTTTTAAATCTATACTTTACTACAGGATGTAGTCACATTAAAAAAACATGAGAACAGATTAAATTTGTCATTGAATTTCACGATTTGTCTTCACAACACTGAAAACTTTTGATGAGTATTGCAAAGTTCTGTGGGATTCTTGGGTGCTTGGGTTTATGCTAGAGATCTTAATAGAAGTGAAAAGGGAGAAAATTCTCATAGGAGCCCCACTTAACTCTCCCTAATAACAAATATTCTTGCTGTGAGTCAGCTCTAAAGGCTTTATATCTCCTAAGCCTGGAACACACAAGAATTTGCATCTTTCCTGGGAAGTGATTCATGGGAAGGAGATGTCCAGCTAGGTCACTAGTTTCTTAAAAGGAAGAAAAAGGAGAAGCAGGAAGACCTGTGTGAAATGGGGGCTGAAATAACTGTGGGTGTGAGAAGTGTCTCGAAACTACTGATCAATGGGGAAAGAAGAAGACCGAAGAGGAATATTGAAGGAAGTATATGAGTTGAAAATGACTGTAGGGAGACAAAAAGACTAATTGTAACCACAATATGATAACACCTGGTTATTAGAGAATATCTGGTATAGATATTTTCAGTTTACTGAAATTTTAAAATTAAAGAGGATTGAGATGTTTTTCATGCATCTAGAAATCCAAATACCTTAGACCAGGGTTTCTCAGTTTCAACACAGTCAACACTTGGGCCAGATACTTGTTCATTCGGAGGGTGTGTTTTGTGCATTGGGGGATGTTTAGCAGTGTCCCTGGGTCCTCTCCACCAGCACACCCTTACCCCGACTTGACTACAATATAAGTGTCTAGGCCCACTTCTTAAGATTCCTATTTAATCAGTCTCTATTATGACTTGGGCATTAGCATGATTTTTAGGTTCCTGGGATGATTACAATGAGTATAATAATCAGTTTAAAAACAATTAGTGTAGGTTGGGCATGGTGGCTCATGGCTATAATCCTAGCACCCTGGGACACTCTGGGAGGCCAAGGTGGGTGGATCACCTTAGCTCAGGAGTTTGAGACCAGCTTGAGCAAGAGCAAGATCCTGTCTCTAAGAACAGCTGGGCATTGTTGCAGGCACCTGCAGTCCCAGCTAGTTGGGAGGCTGAGGCATGAGGATTGCTTGAGCCCAAGAGTTTGAGGTTGCTGTGAGCTATGACTCCATGGCACTCTACTGAGAGTAACAGTGTGAGACTCTGTCTGAAGAAAAAAGAAGAAACAATTACCCAATGCCTACTACGTGCCCAGCATTGCCTTTAGGAGCATCCAACCTTTTTACTTTTCAGCCTCACATTGAAAGAATGAGAGTTGTCTTGGCCCACACAGTAAATGCACAAACACTAACAAAAGTGATTAGCAAAAAGAAAGGTCCATGCCTACTTATAATATCCGACATCACAGATAAGGAAGAAAAAGTCCTCATAAAATCAGCATGTGGGCCTGGGCACCAGGTTGGACACTGTATGAGATACAAGATGATTGAGACATTATCTTGTTCTAGGAAGGCTTAGGAAGAGTGAAGAGGTGGACACATGGTGAATATACTATAGTCAACTTCCTTAAAGTTAAACGTATAGCGCACTATATCTGCCCAGGAGAAGAGCTGTGCTTTAATGGCACAATATTCTTCTGAAATTTATTGTTCAGTACCTGAAATTCTCAAATTTTAGAATTATATATTCATAATATTCAAATAGGAAAATATTTTTAAAACAGAGTGCTAAAGGCATTAATTATAAAGGAAATTGATAAATTAGAAATTGGGTGCTAAAATTCAAAATTTATCAGGCATTAAAATTAAGAGTTTATGTTAATTGGACAGTAGTATTAAGCAGACAAAAAGGCAAGCCACAGAGTGGAAAAGATATTTACAACACATATATCTGAAACGACTCCTATTTAGAATATATAAAAAAATTCCTATAAATTTAATTTTAATTAAAAATTTAATTTTTTAATGAAAAAATTTTTAATCTTCACTCTTCCTAAAATAGGAAAGACTGGACAAGTCACTTTAGAAAAGATACTTATAAAAGACACTACAGAAAAGTTCTACATATGTAATTATTATTAACTTATGAAAGGGTATTTCAATATTATGAGGCATCTGGAAAATGTAAATTAACTATCAAAATAAGCATAATCAGATACCAGTCCATTTTCCACCTGAACATCTAAAATTAAATGACATCAACATTAAGGATGTGGGCTTGGCGCTTGTAGCTCACGTGGCTAAGGCGCTAGCCACATACACCAGAGTTGGCAGGGTTGAATCCAGCCCAGGCCTGCCAAACAGCAATGACAACTACAACCAAAAAATAGCCGGGCATTGTGGTGGGCGCCTGTAGTCCCAGCTACTTGGGAGGCTGAGGGAAGAGAATTGCTTAAGCCCAGGAGTTGGAGGTTGCTGTGAGTTGCAATACCAGAGCACTCTACCCAGGGCAACAGCTTGAGGCTCTGTCTCAAAAAAAAAAAAAATTAAGAATGTGAAATAACTGGAACTCACATATGTTATGATTTTACTACTATATACACTCTCACACAGGCAAAATTCATGTTCAGTTCCAGGACAGTGCAATAAAGAGAATATTGCAACAAAGCAAGTTACATAAATTCTCTGGTTTCCCAGCGCATATAGTTTACACTATATTATTGATTATACAATAGCATTATGTCTAAACAAATGTACATACCCTAAATTAAAATATTTTCTTGCTAAAAAAATATTATTGATCATCTGAGCCTTCAGCAAGTTGTAGCTTGCCTTGCTATTGATGGCTACTGGGTGGTGGTCTGCTGAACGGTACGGTAGCTGTAGCAATTTCTGAAAATAAGATAACAATGAAGTTTGCCACATCATGGATGCTTCCTTTCACAAAAGACTTCTCTGAGGCATGTGATGCTGTTTCAGAACATTTTATCCACTGTAGAACTCTTTCAAAATTGGTGTCCACTCTCTCAAACCCTGCCACTGCCTTATTAAATGAACATACGTAATATCCCACATCCTTTGTTGTCATTTCAACCATGTTCACAGCTTCTTCACCAGATGCCATAGTTTGATTTGTTTGTCCCCTCCAAATCACCTGCTGAAGTTTGATCCCCAGCATTGGCGGTACAGGCTAATGGGAGAAGTTTGAGTCATGAGGTCAGATCTCCCACAAATGGTTTGATGCTCTCCTGGTTCTCATGGTAATGAGTGAATCCTTAGTCTTTAGATACCACAAGAGCTGGTTATTAAACAGAGCATGGAACCTTGTGACTTCTCTCTCCATGTGACACACCAGCTGTCCTTTGCCTTCTGATTTGAATGGAACCAGAATGAAGCCCACACCAGAAGTAGGTGCTGGCACCATGCCTCCTGCACAGCGTGCAGAACTGAGAACCAAATAAATCTTTATTAATTACTCAGCCTCAGTTATCCTTTTAGAGCAATACAAACAGACTAAGATATCAGGAGTAGAGTGCATCCGAAGAAACCACTTTCTTTGCTCATCCATAAGAGTTGGATCAGCTCTTCATCCAGTCAATCAAGGGAGCACAGCAAGTCAATCACATCTTCTGGCTCCACTTGTAATTCTAGTTCTCCTGCTATTTCCACGGTTGCAGCAACTTCTGCCACTGAAATCTTGAACCCCTGAATATCATCCATGTAGCTGTGAATCTACTTCTTTCAAACTCTCGTTAATGATAATATTTGAACCTCCTCCCACCAATCATAAATGTTGGTAATGGCATTTAGAATAGTAAATCCTTTCCAGAAGGCTCTCAATTTACTTCACCCAGAGACATCAGAGGAAATCACTGGCTCAGACACCTGTGCCCTTACACAATATGTCATGTGGAAGTAAAACTCAGCAGAAACCAAGCAGGTGGGAGAGGGGAGGAAGAAGGGGTAAAATCACACCTAATGGATCCTATGCACACTATCTAGGTGATGGCACACCTGTACAAAAAGCAATTCAGGTAGCCAAAGCATTTGCACCCCATAATATTCACAAATGAGACTTGTGAGTAAAATTCCTCCTGGATCCATGGGCTGCAGAATGAATGTTGTGTTAGCAGACATGAAACAGCACTAATCTCCTTCTATACCTCATCTGCACTCTTGGAAAACCAGATGCATTGTCCACGAACAGAAATATTTTGAAGGATATTTTCCTCTTCTGAGCAAAAGTACTCAACAGTAGACTTAAAATATTCAGTAAACCATACTGTTAACAGGTGCACTGTTATCTAGGCTTTGTTGTTCCAGGAAGAGTAGACTTAGCATAATTCTTAAAGGCCTTAGGTTTTCAAAATGATGAATGAGCATTGGCATCAACTGAATCCCCAGCTGCTATTGCCCCTAACAAGACAGTCACCCTATCCTTTGAAGCTTTGAAGCCAGGACTTGATTTCTCCCTAGTGGTAAAAGTCCTAGATGGTATCTTCTCCCAATAGATAGCTGTTTTATCTGCATTGAAAATTCATTTTTTTATGAAGCCACTTCCATCAAATATCTTAGCTAGATCTAGATAACTTGCTGCAGCTTCTCTATCGGCACTTGGTGCCTCACCTTGCACTTTTATGTTATGGAGACGGCTTTATTCTCAAACCTTAAGGACCAACCACTGGTAGCTTCAAACTTTACTTTTGCAGCTTCCTCACTGTCTCAGGTTTCATTGAATTGGCTTTGACTTATGGGAATGTCGTGGCAGGTTAGGATCTTCTATCCAGACCCCTCAAATTTTCTTCATTTCAGCAATAAGATTGTTTTGCTTTCTTATCATACTTATGTTCCCTGAAGCAGCACCTTTAATTTCCTTCAAGAACTTTACCTTTGCACTCACGACTTCACTAACTGTTTGGTGTAAGAGGACTTCGGCTTTCACATGCCTTCCTCCTTACGCTAAATCATGGCTAGCTTTTGACTTAAAATGAGAGCTGTGACTCTTCCTTTCTCTTGAACACATAGAGGCCATTGGAGGGTTATTACTGGGCCTAATTTCAATATTGTTGTGTCTCAGGAAATGGAGAGGCCCAAAGAGCAATGGGGAAATGACCAGTAAGTGGAGCAGTCAGAACACACACAACATTTATCAATCAAATTCACCATCTTATATGGTTATACTTTGTGGGAGCACCCCCCAAATTATAATATTAACATCAAAGATCACTGACTGAAGATGACCATAACAGATATCATAATGATGAAAAAGTCTGAAATATTGTTCAAATGACCAGAATGTGACACAGAGATATAAAGTGAGCACACGCTGTTGGAAAAATGGTGCAGACAGACTTGCTCAGGGCTGAGTTGCCACAAACCTTCAGTTTGTAAAAAGCACAAACATTTGTGAAGTGCGGTCAAGCAAAGCATGGTGAAATGAGGTGTGTCTGTGTAAATAACTGAAGTTCATACATGTTAACACTAAAAAGTTTGTACAGGAGTCTCATGGGAGCAGGGAGCAGATGCTGTCACCCCCTCGCCTGTATTTCCTTCCACTCACTATTCTCACATATGCCAATAGCTTCTTGACGTAGGCACCTGTGACTTTGCCAGGAAATTTCGTTTGGTCACAGAAGTGTGCTCTACCTGCAGCTAAAATAAACAAAAAATAGCATAAAGTTCCCACTCTGCCAGCAACCACAAATCAATGACAAACAGGAGTTTTATGCCCCAACTCCTGCCGAGCCTGCCTCCCACAGGGCCCCAGTGAGACTGAGACCCACTTGGCCTGAGCAGTGACTCACTCACCACGCACCCAGGGTTGGGTTCTTTCCTGTGTATCTCCACTCCCCTAGAACTTCCCAAATCAACTACTTGAAGTCAAATTTAGTCCTGGAGTTTGCTTCTGAGATAACTCAGCTAAAGATGGAACATTATTCATATAAACTAAACACTGAAGGAAAAAATATTTTTAAAAAGAGATGTCCACTAACAGAAGAATGGTTAAATAAACTGTGGAACATCCTATAATACTAGGCATCAATAAAAATGAACCAACTGTAGATTCTCATCACTACATGAAGGAATGAATCTTATGAAACCAACCTAATTTTGAGCAAAACATGTTAAATACAAAAATACATACTTTATGTTTACCTTAATATAAAATTTGATATCAGGCAAAAATAATGTCATTACGGGCTGATTCATGTTCCCATCCAGCCCCAAAAGCCTCTGTTGAAGTTATAACCCTGGTACCTCAGAATGGGACTTTCTTTGGAAATAGTGTCTTTCTACAGACAGCCAAGTTAAAATGAGGCCTTTAGGGTGGGCCTTCATCAAATACAACTGAGGTTCTTACAAAAAGGGAAATTTGGATACAGAGACAGGGAAAATGCCACATGGATGGAAGATTAGAGTAACCATGGAAGGCTACAGATTCCTGGCAAACCATCAGAACTGAGACAGAGGGGTGGAACGGATTGTCCCTGGGAGCCCTCAGAAGTAACCCACCCTGCTTATACCTTGATTCCAGACAGACAGTAAATCAGTCCTTTCAAGCCACCCAGGTTGAGGCACTGGGTCACACCAGGCCTAGCAAACTAACACGTTGATAGCAGAAGGTAAGACAGTGTCGCCTTTGGGGAGAAGAAGGGTAGCATGACAGGACAAGGGAATTGGTCATATTCTGTTGGTGAATGGTCATAGTTTGTGCTGTGTGTGTGTTCACTTTGTGATAATTCATTCATTTTTAATACTTTCTCTCTCTCTCTCTCCATATATATAGAAGTATATATAGTATACTATATATACTTATATATACTTATATATATATATTAATACTTTATCTCTATATATACACACACACACTACATTTCAATTAAAAGTTTTAAAAAATCTAAACTCTCATTAGAGCAGATGAGGGAAAAGCAGTACAGTCTGTTATGAGAAGGGCAGGAGCTGGGGAAGAGGGTAGAAGATGAGGGGGTAGCATTTGCTCCTGTTAAAGAGGGTCCCTAGCCAAAGACTCAGTGACTGCTGTAAGACTTTCAGCTAAGTCAGGCAGGCCCTATTTCCTGAACTGGGAAGAGGTTGTGACTCTCCCCGACCTGCCCTCATTGCCATTTTCACTATGCCCTGCCTCTCCATTCTGTAGTCTTAGTCTAAGAGTAAAGGGTTCCTTTCTGAATTGCCTTGAGGGCTGTAAGTTTCGGTCACCACATGCAGAGTCTACGTAGGGAAGCCAGTGAGGTCTACAACCGCATGAGCCAGGCTAACTTTTCAAGGGAAGTGGAGAAACTCCTTTTCAAAAGTCATAGCACCCTTTTAAAAAGGCTGTTTCGATGTCTTTTCTGAAACGCTGTCACTGTGCACGGTAGGTATTTACTGAGCTGACTGAGCACCTACGACATCTAAGTCACACTCTGTTCCAGCTGTTACACTCGGTTGATAACTGTAAGAAATGCTCCAGCGATTTTGTTACTAATTAGTAAGTAAATTAATTACTGACAGCCAGGCACTCATTCTTATTCTTTCCTAGCTTCTGGCTGGCTGATGTTTGTAGAAGATTTTGTTTTCTCTAGCCAGACAATTTTGGTTTCTTCACCTCTTGAACTCCGCCGTGGTCTTTCAAGGGAGACGCCGTCTGTTGTCGCACCGATATCTTTATTCAAATTTATCAGACCAGTTCACAGAAACTTTAGTGAGGCCCCAGTTGTAAAATGGGAGCAACGATGCTGCTTGTAGCTTTCGCAATTTTCATTAGTGGTTATGAACGTGAACGCAGGCAGGTCCTAGTCCCATTGCTGACGCCTGTAAAGAGCCACATTATTGTCTTACCTTAATTGGACTTCTGCCGGAGAGGAAAAAAGGAAAGAACCAATTTAATTTTCTTCTGCCATTGACCTGTGACATTTTTAAAGCATAGACTTGCCTCACCTCTACCAAATGGTTCCTAGCAGGGCTGATCGTCTTGCTATTAAACCTTTCAAATAAATCCATTTGTCTCTGGGGTCAGAACTGATTGGATAATGAGGCAAACCGAGAAACCATTCTCCTGACCCAAGGCCAGATCCGACTCCTTCCAAAAACAAGCACCTGATTTTGAGGCACCAGAGTGAGGAGGGGCTTACAATTAGATTTTCAAGAAGATTGTAAGTCTTTTTAAAAACTCTGCTGATGTTCTGATTGTTCTTTTTTAGTTTGAGTGCTTTCCTGTTGTTGTAACTCCAGTGAAAGGTGAAGTGATTTATTTTTCCATTTTGAATGACGCTTACTCCCTTAGTGAGTCTCAACTTAAGAAATAGCAAATTACCCAGTTTCTTCACTCTACAGAACTATACAGCTGATTGCTGGAGAATTGTGGTTTTGGTTCATTGGGCTTTCACTATTTAATATTTCCAGAGCGAGTCATTTGACTTTGAGGAAACCCGAAATGCATCAGGAAGTCAATAAGATCAATACACTAGGGCTTCAAGTAGCTCTGACACCTGCGGTCACTCCAGAAGCACCTAAGAGCTTGCTAGCTTATTGACTAACTACCCAGGACAACATTGTGTTTTAAACAGGATTATTGTAATCAAGAACAGGATTCTTCTCACATGTGGAATATTTGACAGCCATCATTCACATTTTTATCCTAGGTTCTTCCTTTACACACCAACCCCTTATTCCAAACTAAGGATCAGGGCACTCCTTCTGACAATGGATTTTTGTTTAGAATTTGTAATTTGCTCATTTGAAGTACTTTAATGTGTTTTATGTATTTAAAGGATTTAGAAATTAGACTGCATTTTGGTACATATTTTACACATTTAAAAAACAAATCTAGTAAAATATAAACATACTTAAAAACAAAATTTCACCAAAAGTACTACTTGTTTACTCACCACCCACCTTTCAAGCACTTATTATATAATATTTGCAGGAACATTATTTTTATAATGTATTTTCTTTAAAGCTATTCTGCTTGGCCATGCTCAATTACTCTTTGTTATTTTAACTTTATAATTTCTTTATTTTTATCAAAATAATATACTGACATAGTTTTTACATGAATACAACATGCTTATAAGAAAGAACAAAAATATCTTGACCCACCCTTCCCCAAGCCAAATCCATATTATTACCTATCAGTTGGCCAACAGTTGAAAAGACCAATACTAACATGGCACACTTCCAGGGGGAGGGCTCAACCACAACTTGGACTGTACCTAACAAACACAAACAATGTAACCTAATTGTATGTACCCTTATATTAATCTGAAATTTAAAAAAAAAAAAACACAATAACAATACCCAGGGTTGGTGAGATTGTGGAGAGTGGGCCATAATGTACAATGTTAATAGGCATGTGAATTGGTACCAAGAAAACCAAAAACAAGCAAAAATACCTATTCTGATTGGCAACCTGGTACCCTGTAGCTAAATTTTGGCCCATTAATTTTATTTTGACCTAGCAATTTTAATTCTGTGAATTTTCTGTAGAAATTCACCAGATAATGAGGTTAATAAAGGCAAAACCATGGAAATAACCTAAATGTTAAAACTATAGGAATGTTTAAGTAGCTTGGTATACATGGGCAAAATTGTAGTATAATTATAAAAAATTATAGTATAAGCCATTGAAAATAAAGATATATATGGAATAAAAAACATCCTCAATAGCTCATTAAGGAAAATCTACATTATAAGACAATAGAAAAGTATAATCTTGCTTACATATTGGAAGTGCGGGGTAAGGGTGGGAGGACCGGGGTCCTGAGTGAGTCAGAAGCAAATCTCGGTTAAAGTAGTACAGATAATTGAATAATATCTCCCTCTTCCTAACTTGGCCTTCCTTCTTACTCAGTTCTTCTTTTTCATGAAGTTATTTTATCTTATTATTTTTGCCATCATAATTATTATCACTAACTTTTATGTTACATGTTTACCGTATACCAAGCACTGTGCTTAGCATGTTATATGGCTTATTTCAACAAATCTTCAAAATAATTCTTATTCCCTATTTGCAAATTAGGAAACAGAGTCAGAAAGGTTAACTTGCTAAATGACACAAAATTATTAGAAGAGGTGAGAATCACACATAGTCCATCTGACTTCAAAATCCTAAGGCATCTACTACATCATTCTTGTAATGAACCTGAAACCAACCCATGCATGTACAAACACACACAAACATACACGGTGGGTTTAGAATATTGCAGAAGGCGGTGAAGGTTGGTAAAGTCAAATTATAGGGTGAAATAACAATAAAATTTAGAGGAAAAAATCACAATAAATGAGGAATAAATTAGGAAAAGTTAGGCTACATTATATGGGGTATGAGACTTCATTATAAACTACCCACTATAGCTCTCTAGGGGCACCTATATGCTATATTTCTTAGAAAAGAGGGCCATTTTGTAAATGAAATCCTTTTACCAAGAACCCAAATAATTCATTGATGGACACTTTTCCTCCATAAAATAACTGGGCCCACAAGAACACAGCACATTAAGAGATAACACCCCCAGGGTCAGGAGTGTCCTCTAAATTCCAATGTCTCCTTCCATGGCATAGCAGTAGCTGAGCACAGTATCTAAACTCCATTATGCACCATCTTTTAAAGTTGGATATGTCCCTGTGACTAACTTTTAAACAATGAAGTATGAATGAAAATATGTGCCATACCTTCCTTCTACTCTTTCTCCTTCCACTGAATGGATGCTGATGAATAGGAGGCTGTGGGAACTGGCACAGCTTCAAGATGTAAATAATCTGTGTTTTTTAATTGCCATGTGGAAGAGAGACACCAACAGGCTAACACCTTAGACTGCTACATGAAGGATAAATAAACCTCCCATTTGGGTCTTTACCAACATGGGCAATCCTACCATGGATAATAGAGAGTCTGTCTGTGTTTCACACAGATATCAGCAATATTATTCTTCTAGGTCAAGGAAAGAGTAAAGATCAATAGTGTGAAATAGAAGCACACAGTATACCAGAGTAGATGGCATAGAAATAGCTGATCAGAGTGGTGGTGGACATTGGCAAGAGAGCCATGATGCACAGCCAGTAGAAGAGGAAGCATAGATGCTCAGAGACCTGCTGCTCTTAGGGACTCACAGGGAACTGTAAGGAAGAGGTTAAAAGCAGGTTGTTTGGCTGAATGCTATGAACCCTGTTTGCTTAGGAAGGAACTTTGAAGCATAGTTACCTAGATTCTACATACAGATAAGTTTTATCTGTTTATGCAGATAGGAGTATGACATATACTTATAGAGACACATGTGTGTATTTAGTCAGAATGAATATACTCCAAAATATTAAAACATTAAAGTCAAAGGATTATGGTATGTTGTAATTTTTTTCTTTCTGAGTCATTTGAACTATTTAAAAGAAGCATATCTACATCTATAATGAGATAATTTTCTTCATTTTGAAGGAGAAAAACTCTTCCTAATTATTTTATATTTTATGAAAATGTTTTAGATCAGAAACATCTTGGTGGCTGTAAATAAATAAATACAGTAGAACCTCTGTAGTTGATCACCTTCCTACGTGGACCACTCCTTAAGTTGATCTAATTTTCATAGATCAGACATGCACCACTTGTACACATCAGTAGAGTAGTAGAGTAGACCTGGTTCCCTATGTTGACCACCTCCATAAGTTGACCAGTTAGTTATAGTCCCAACTTATAGAGATTCTTCTGTAAGTGATAAGAATGAGATGCAATGTTTTCCCCTATTCCTATCATGAAATCTTTCAAGAACAGAATATTTGTGCACCACAGAGATTAAGACTGCATGTTTCCAAGTGTTCCTTTGAAGGCAGCACTGTATTGTACCCATGGTTGTCACTGGTACTTGGTACCTGTTAGACACTCAGTAATGTTAACTGAATCAATTTATGAATGCCTGAGTATTCAAGTAGCTTTTGATGTGTACCGTTCAATCGTAACTGATAAGGGATTTTAGCTTTGGAATCTCCATTCTGTTATTTCAGTTTTGCTAAGTGTATGACATAAAGTAATTGCCTGGTCACACATGAGATATCTAAACAAGTGTTCTTTTCTTCTCCTTTTTTCCTTTTTTGTCTTTACATATCACAGCTCCATTTAATCCAAATAAAGATGCAGATAGCATCGTCAAGTTTGACACTTATGGAGATGGAATGGGGCGATACAACGTGTTCAATTTCCAGTATGTGGGTGGAAAGTATTCCTACTTGAAGGTTGGTCACTGGGCAGAAACCTTATCACTAGATGTCGATTCCATCCACTGGTCCCGGAACTCAGTCCCCACTTCCCAGTGCAGTGACCCCTGTGCCCCCAATGAAATGAAGAACATGCAACCAGGGGATGTCTGCTGCTGGATCTGCATCCCCTGTGAGCCCTACGAATACCTGGCTGATGAGTTTACCTGTATGGATTGTGGGCCCGGGCAGTGGCCCACTGCAGACCTCACTGGATGCTTTGACCTTCCCGAGGACTACATCAAGTGGGAAGATGCCTGGGCTATTGGCCCAGTCACCATTGCCTGTTTGGGGTTTATATGTACAAGCATGGTTGTAACTGTTTTTATCAAGCACAACAACACACCCTTGGTCAAAGCATCAGGCCGGGAACTTTGCTACATTTTGCTGTTTGGGGTTGGCCTGTCATATTGCATGACATTTTTCTTCATCGCCAAGCCATCACCAGTCATCTGTGCGTTGCGCCGACTGGGGCTGGGGACCTCCTTTGCTGTCTGCTACTCAGCCCTGCTGACCAAGACAAACTGCATTGCACGCATCTTCGATGGGGTCAAGAATGGAGCTCAAAGGCCAAAGTTCATAAGCCCCAGTTCTCAGGTTTTCATCTGCCTGGGTCTGATACTGGTGCAAATCGTGATGGTGTCTGTGTGGCTCATCCTGGAGACTCCAGGCACCAGGAGGTATACCCTTCCAGAGAAGCGGGAAACGGTCATCTTAAAATGCAATGTCAAAGATTCCAGCATGTTGATCTCTCTTACCTACGATGTGATCCTGGTGATCTTATGCACTGTGTATGCCTTCAAAACGCGGAAGTGCCCAGAAAATTTCAACGAAGCCAAGTTCATAGGTTTTACCATGTACACCACCTGCATCATTTGGCTGGCCTTCCTCCCAATATTTTATGTGACGTCAAGTGACTACAGAGTAAGTCTTTGATAGTTTCTTCTTTTTATTGTTCTTCTTGGGTAGGTTATAAAACAGTCTTCTTTTATTTCATCTCAGCAATGAGTTGGGTAGTTACAAATGCCACAATGATTTCTATATTATATGCAGAGATGAGTTCATCATGTTTCAAAAGCATTTACTTAATACCTATGAAGTGCAGAGTACTGTGCTAGGCAAAGAGAGGAAGATAAATGTGAATGATGTGATCGTTCAAGCAATGCGTAACCTAGTTGGAGAGAAAATGTAATAAACACACGTACACCATTTAAAAAACCTTTTAATTGAGCTTGAAAAGTGATTGACAAGAGAATAAGACTTAAACTATTAAGGACCTAATGAGACTACTTCAAATTAGATACAAGAGGCTACCACAAATGAAGCTGTTAATTAAAATACACTTGCAACATTGAGCTAGGATCAGTTTAAAGATATAAAACCCTTCACTCATGTTTCATTACTTCTATAAGACAGATTAAAATACACTGCTAATGTGCTATGTCTTTTTTACAACTTTAGTTATATATGCACATATGTCTATGTATATATATACTTTTCTTGAACTAGTTAGAAATTTTACTGTACATATCTAAGTAACTTAATTAAGTCATTAATTTAACAATCACTATTATATAATTCAAATTTCTGAGCTTTCATATAATTTCCATCTCATCTAAAAGAAACTTCAACATTTCATCATAATTTCCTAAATTGTTATAATCCTTCATCAGTTATTTTCGTATTTGTAATTCTGATTTTAATATCTCATAATGAGTCTAAGAATTTTTTTTCTTTTCAGGCAATTGGATATTATTCTCTATATTTCTTAGGTCATCATAGATTAAAAATTTCCACAACCATAATGGCTTCCTTGTTACACTGTAATTTCACAAAATGAAATGTCTCTATAGTTTGTAAAAATTCCCAAATCTGCTATTTGCTAGCAATCCCTACATTGACAAAATCTAGAAAATTTCTGCCCAAAAAGAAGACAAAGCAGATACAAAATTCCAGTTAAATAGGAGGAATAATTCAAGAGATAGATTGTAAAAATGGTAACTATCTTTGTAGTCTTGAAAATCACTAAGACGGTAGTTTGTTTTTTTTTTTCTTTTGAGACAGAGTCTCATTATGTTGCCCTAGGTAGAGCGCTGTAGTGTCATAGGTCATAGCAATCTCCAACTCTTGGGCTTAAGAGATTCTCTTGCCTCAGCCTCCCAAGTACCTGGGACTAAAGGAGCCCACCACAATGCCCAGCTATGTTGGTGTTGTTGCAGTTGTCATTGTTGTTTGGCAGCCCCCAGCCAGTTTCAAACCCGCCAGCCCTGGTTCATGTGGCTGGCATCCTAGCCGCCAAGCTACAGGCACTGAGCCAAGAGGGTAGATCTTAAGTGTCCTTACCACAAAAAAATAAGTATGTGAGGTAATGCATGTGTTAATTTAGCTATTCCACAATATATACATATTTCAAAATATCATTTTGAACATGATAAATATATACACTTTTTGTCAATTAAATTTTTTTTCAAAAAAATAACATAAATCTGTTTAAAGCATAGGCTCAAGAGACTGGCAAAATTTATTGTAGACATATCTCGTCTATTTAAATTATTCACAACCATGTGGCTGAAACCTCTGGGCTATTTAAGAGATGAACAATAAAAGTGATGAACATGAGTTCAATGCTGGATTAATGGCCACACATATTAAGACTACCTATTTTTTAAAAAGTTGAAATCTTTAGTAAGAGGCAACATCAAACCAAATCAGCAAAATCAAAGGGTAGAGAATTACGCACCACAGGGTTGAAATTTTAAACTTTAGGGATTAAAACAGATAGCTATAATTAATGTATTTTAATGCCATTATCTCTACCTTCTGCTTTATATACACATCCACTCCCTTAGATCTGCAAGGATTTTTTTAAGTTTTTAGGAAGTTACTCTTAGCCAGACATGGAGTATTGGGACTGCAAAATAGTTACAATACTAATTATTTTCCCTTGGACATATAATTTGAAACTACTCATTGTCAAAACAGCTGGTTACAAAAAAAAAAGAGAGAGAGAGCAGAAAATTCTGAGAATAAACATAAATAACATTATAAAAATTAAGTTTTATTAAATAAATTAGCATTTATTTCTAAAACACATACAAAAATGACTTTTTTATTTGAATGCAGCAATACAGTAGCAAGATAGCAAGTGACTAAATGAAATCAGATGAACATGCCAGAACTTTCACCACATGGCAGAATTTATAAGGCAAATGGGGCAGAGGACACGGAACTGGCTTTTTTAAGGTCCACGCTAATTAAGGTATCCTGTCACACAAAGATCATCTGAGGTCTCATTCTTTACAAATAATGCCAATCCTAACTTTACAAAAGAAATGAGGAAGCTAGACAGAAGCCTCCAAGACCGTGGTTTTCAAATTTCACTGCATATTGAACCAACTGAAGCAGTTAAGGAATACTGATACCTGAGAAACACCCGAGAGTTTCTGATTTAATTGGCTTGGTCGGTGGCCAGGATACCAGGATTTTTGAAAGCTTCCCAGGTGACTCTGGTTTGCAACTCAGGTTGAAATCCCCTGCCCTAATGAATCACATTCCCCCACAGATATGTTTGATTCTGCCTGCACTGTTTTGAAATGTTTTGAAATATTTTTCAAAGTTAAAAAATCTCAGAAATTTTACATAAATATCAAGATTTGGGGTTTCACTTAACCAAGGAAAGCATGTGAGCCCAAATTCCTCCACACAACAGTTAGCTGGACCTGAATAGCACACAGGTCAGGAGTGAGCCCTCTTGCCCCTGTGATCCACACCCCACACCCATTTCTGCATTCTTACAGCCGGCTTCTTTCACTTAGGAGCCTTCATGGGTCCTATGAGCATTCGAACCTGGAACCCTCATTCTAGAAATTCCAGAACAAGGCTGAGATTTAAAATTTCCCAGAGGAAAACCATGTGGTTCAGACAGAATCAACAGCATTTGAAAAGTACTCAGTAATTTAACAGCAGCTGGAAAAAATTGGACATCAAACAGTCACCAAAGTTTATGACTCAGTCTTTTGCCACCCATTATGTGTAATAAATAAAAATAATGCACTACTCCAATCTTCAGAAAGTTTATATCCTAGCTGGCAGAACAATATCGAACATGAAAGAATTCAATATTAACACAGAGTACTTTATAATTAAATTGGTAATACAAACTCTAAATACTCATGAGTTTCCTAAAAGAGCTTGATCTTTTGCTTCCAGGAATACTTCTTGAACACTTAGAATTTTATCCTGTACCTTGGTGGGCAAGTACAATTAAAATAGAAAACAGAGGGAATATTCTGGAGACAAGAAAGGAATGAGCCAACCAGAAGACAGTCTTATCAATCTTCCCCAGGTGGAAAATGGGCAGGGGGCGGGAGAGTCAAGTGAGAAACTCAAGGGAATTGGCAACATGGCCAGATTATATCAGGCAGAGGAATTCATGTAAATGATATTTAAATGCTTTGAGGTCTTGGAATTTTTTAGAACTTTTTCTTATTTTCTTTTGGCTGGTTGTCTGCTCAGGCAGCGAGTGACATGATTAAAAGGGAAAGCAAGGAGCAAATCCTTCCTGATCAACTTACTCTGCTAGATGCTTTGAATACAATGGCCCACTTATCCTCATTAACACCCTGGAAAGCAAATTTTATTATCCATTAGAGAAATGAGTAAACAGACTCAAAGGATAATTAACTTCCCAGGTGGCATAGTTAAGAAATATTAGGTAGGACAAGTTTTTCTGATTCAAATCCATGCCCTTCATATTGTACCACAAACTTAACCTACCCTTTACATGAAAGACAGCTTTAAAGGAGTAAGGTCTAAACAAGAAGGACTAATTGAAGCTATTACAGGCATCCAAGAGAGAGTGAACAAGAATTTCAGATCTTTGAGAAATTATCCAAGTCATCTCCAGCTGTATCACAACTAAAACCTTCTCAGTTATTTTAAGAATCAAACAGTGAGTCATTGGGGATCCTAATACATAGCATAAATTTGTAAATAAAAACTAGGCCATGTTTGGGTGTAAAGTTATCCATAAAAGAATTCATTAATAGTAATTACTGAGTGTTTTGCTCATTCATGTCTTCCAAAAACATTTGAAAACATATTATAGGCCTTGGAGATGCAGACAGTTATCAACATGGACAAGTCCCAATTTTGCAATACAGAGTCTAGTGGAAAGTGAGGGGAGGAAAGAGATGGAGAGTAAATAATGAATGAATAAAAATGCAGGCTAACTCATGCAGCGGTGAGCGCTGTGATGGGAATTTTTTAAATTTTTCTTGAAAAGGTTACTGCAGTGCACCTCAAACTGTGATGTGCATACAAATCACCTGGGGAGCTTGTTTAACGAAAGACTCTGATTCACCAAGGAAGGATAGAGCCCAAGAATGGATTTGCTGCAAGCTGCCAGGGAATGGAGGAGCTGCTAGACAAAGACCCATACTTGGAGTGTGAAGATTCTGGATTGTTGGGTTTGGGACAAGTGAAGCAATGTACCTACGCTAGGCCGAGACATTGGAGGGAACACTAGAATTTTGACATTGTTCAAAACTTACAAAGGAATTCTTATTTTCCCATGTTGACCATTTTGAATATTTTTTTAAAAAATCAAATCTCAAATTCTTTCAAATATGTTTGTCACCCCGACTTTGCTAGTATCTATTACGTAATACTCCTCTGAAGGATGTGAAACAGCCAGCCATTGGGGTTCTCCATGCTACACAGAAGAAATAGGGAGCACAAACACTTGTAATCAAAAATGTATGAGAAAGGAAAGGCATGTGCCTGCAGTTTAATGATGGGATGGAGGAGTAACTTGATACAAGAGGGAGACGAGGAGCTGGACCACGTAGGACTTGCCGGGCAAAGAGTTTAGGTTTCATTTTACATGGAAAAGGAAACCAATGAAATATTTTTAAGCAGAGGAGTTTACTGTCTCACATTTTAGGGTGGGGAAGTCAAGCTGCTATGGACTTTGGGACTGTCTGACATAAAGGCAAAGGCAAGACTATGAGGAGACTGGTGAGGAGGCTGAGTTAGGTGTTCCCATCAGAGCCAATGGTGGCTACAGTAGACGTTAGCAATGAAGATAGTTTGAACTAGAGGTAGAACCTTTCAAGAACTGTGAAATGTTGCTACCTTAACTACAGTCTACCAGGTTAGGCTACCACAGCTTCAAGATTACTGTCCAAAGACACAAGAGTCCTGATTCAGCCCTGATTTGGACTTTATCATTCACAGCCATAGCAGAGGCCAGAGTGTCAGCATTTATGTGGGTGCTATGAGTTCCAATTTCCACAAGTCAATGCAAAGTGACACCCACATAGGCAGTTCTCAAGACAAGATCAGTATTAGTTTTCTTTTTGGCATAGAATCCAATATACCAACAGCACATCGCTATTACTGATCTTATTTAAAATGTTAATATTGCGTTCATCATGGGTTTTGCATTAATTTTGATTTCTTAAAATATTATTTGTCTTGACTCTGGAATTACCCCCTTAAATTTGCATCTGAAGCAGGTGCCTCATCTGCCCCACCCTCCTCCTAGCCCTGCCTTCCCCCTGACAGATCTAAGTAGGGTGGGGACTTGTCTGTCTGTAACCAACAAAGCATAAAAATTTGAGCTCATCTCCTTCTCAAGTTCCTCAATAAACTTAGTCTGGGAGTTATAGACTTCAGCCCACTTAGGGTTGGGGAAACCTTGATCCTAACCTTAAGTGCCATTTTCCTTAAAATAGCTAAAATCAGGGTAAGCAAGAAGGCAGAATCAGGCAGCCTAGAAAGAGAACGGCCCCATGCTGGTAAGTAAAGACACATTTGCTTTCAATTTTAAGCATGCAGCAGCTACTCATAGCTCAACCAAAGGAAAGTCCAATGTTTTTGTGTATCCAAAAGCCTAAATTGGATAACAGAATCATCATTGCTGTCACTATTCACTCCAACTTTGGTGACTTGTTGACTTAGAAAACAGAATTTATAGCTTTTTGGCTTGGACTCAAACTTAACTAATTTGGCCTTGATTCACACAACAGTAACTTTCTAAAAAAAAGAAAATCCACCTTAATTCAGGCACTGGCTATCCCAACATGATGATGTTTCTTAGGGTATTGCCTAGATTTCTCTGTATCAGTTTCTCATTCTTTAACATGATGCCTTTGTCAACAGTGTAAACCCACTGTAGGCAAGAGCACAAATACCAGTGTCTTATCTATGGTTTCCCAGAAAGTCTTTCTGTCTCAAGGAAATCTCACCAGGAGGACCAAAACTCCTTTTTGTAGCCAGGTTCTGCTGCAAAAAAACTCTGAGACCTTTGACTGTCACCTTGGAATGGATCTAAATTTGGCATGAGAGACTACAGCAGGGGAATGAGCCCTAAGAAGGGCCAGCTGTTGTCATCTTTTTTCACAACCATTATGTGTTCTGACCACCCCACCTCCTCCCAGCATCCCAAGGGAACCAGCCAGTTCAAATGATTCACCTGATTTCTGCCTTCTCTGAAAGTCTTTCCATGGTCAGTGCAGCAAATGTCTCTGAGACTTCCGTATGAAAGAAGCATAACTTTCTGTCCACCCAGGATAAATTTTAGTAGTAGCTGTTACAGTCAGGTGGATCTGAATCCAACTGTGGAGGAAATCTGCCCCAGATTACCCCCAGAGGACAGTGGGCAACAGTCAAGGCATTGGTCCAGCAGCTCTCTTTGCACCAACTTCCTTTTTGCTCAGCCTTTGACCTCCTCCCTACAGCCTCCTCGTTTATAGGCAATACAGTTTAGCACTATTTGTTTCTGGTTAACCATATAATTTAGTCAACATGTTTGCTACTGATTTCCATGGATTTCTCTCAGATCTTGCTAATCCGCCCTTGAGGCCCTCATATTTCCTGTCTGAAAAAGCCATGTCTCTGTTGGCATTTCATCCTCACTGCCAAAACTGTCAGACTGTAGTGTCTGGGATTTTACTCTACTCATAAGGTAACAAGTTAGCCTGCCACAGTTTGTCTGATGCAGACAAAAAGGACTTTGTGACTCACAGCTACAGCAATAGTTGGAGTGTCAGCACTCACACAGTTCCCCTGGGTGCCTCTTCTGCAGGGCGACACAAAGTGGGCCAGGTGACTCCTGCACAGTCAGTGGGTTGCCTCATATGAGAGGAACTCTGAGATGAGGAAACATGAATCTTTTATGATGGATGGCATGCTGCCCCTTTGCTGGAAAGGTAGGCCCTATCTTCTGAAGCTCTTTGCTCTACATATATCCTTAAAAAGACAGCCTGGAACAAAGGCAGCCAGGGCCTTGCTCACAAGATAACATGAGAGACTTGTAGGGAATTATCTTCCAGCAGAACCAGCAGAACTTGCTGCTGGACTGAATGTGTGGGTATAAGGGCAATAGCAAAATCAAGGATGGCTTCTGGGTTTTTGCTTTGCACAATTTGGTGTCACTCAAACAAGGACACTTTGAGAAAACAATCAGCTTTTGTTTATATATTAATTATAATATTCCTATTTCATATCCAAAAGAATAAGGTGAATTTTTTTTTATTAAATCATAGCTGTGTACATTAATGCAATCATGGGGTACAATGTGCTAGTTTTACACACAATCTGAAATGCTTTCATCATACTGGTCAACATAGCCTTCATGGCATTTTCTTAGTTATTGTGTTAAGACATTTATATTCCACACCTAGTAAATTCTACATGTACCCTTGTAAGATGCACTATAGGTGTGGTCCCACCAATTACTCTCCCTCCACCCATTCCCCATCTCCCCTCCCCTCCCTCTCCCCCTTCCCCCTCTTCTTGGGCTATAATTGGGTTATAGCTTTCATAAGAAAGCTATAAATTGGTTTCATAGTAAGACTGAGTACATTGGGTTCTTTTACTTCCATTCTTGAGATACTTTGCTAAGAAGAATATATGCTAGCTCTATCCATGGCACCTTTTAATACAGCTTAGTAACTATTATATAACAATCAATTTTTTTTTTGCAGTTTTTGGCCGGGGCTGGGTTTGAACCCACCACCTCCGGCATATGGGGCCAGTGCCCTATTTCTTTGAGCCACAGGCGCCATCCTGACACTAGCTTTCTTTATTTTTCAAGTAAAAATAAAATTTTCCCTTTTCTTATCAAAACAATAGGTTACTTAT